>CAUYRT010012570.1:0-16810 GCA_963574885.1 Lepilemur ruficaudatus
GCCTGTAGTCCCAGCTACTTGGGAGGCTGAGGCAGAAGGATTGCTTGAGCCCAGGAGTGTGAGGTTGCTGTGAGCTAGGCTGGCGCCACGGCACTCACTCTAGCCCGGGCAACAGAGTGAGACTCTGCCTAAAAAAAAAAACAAACCTGAGTCTGGACTGGAAGTGCTCATGCTCTGAAGAGTAGCTACAAGACTGGAATGTACCATCCATAGGAGCGTGCCTTTTAAAGCTGGTAGACAGGGGCTCACTGCAAGGGATTCCTAGTTGCAGCTCTAGGGCCCCCCAGGGACCATAGGCAGGTGACAAAAGATAGGAGCTTATCACCAAACCACCCTTTAACAGCCCACCAGATCTAAGCAGGATGGAGGGGACCCAGGTGCAGGAGACATGTTCTGCTGAGCACCGGATGTCACGTGCCCCTGTGGGCTTGCCAGAAATGATAGCAGGCAACCATTCCATAATTCTGGGCAAATTATGGAGAGGGACAGCTTGTGAAAGCTTATGTGAAATCTGGAAATATTGGAAGCTTTATGGTTCTCAGCCATAGACTGCTCTCTTAAATTAACGTCGAAGGAACTGGCGCCAAGTAAAGGTCTTGCCAGATGTACTTTAATGAATGAGAAAGAATAATTCATGATTATAATTCACAGTTGTATTCAATTAGGTCCTGAGTGGTTTAAAAAGAGTTACAATGTTGTTTTTCTGATTATAAAAATAATAAAATCCTTATGGAAATCACAGAAAAATATTAAAAATAATAATTGTTTACAATTTTATCTTCCACAATTAGTCCCTATTGATATTATATAATAGTGTGCAATATATAGATCTCGAAATCTTGTTCTTTTTATTTAACATTAATAGTATGCTTAAACTTGTTCCTCTGTCATTAGTAATCCTGTGGAATACTTTTAATACACGCATATTATTTCGTTGTGTGAATTTGCCATAATGTATTCATCCTATCCCTTATCACTTGACTTTTATATATTCTATTTATTGATATAATAAATAATACTGTGACAAACATCCTTGCAGATAAATATCTGTGTATTTCTGAATGCATCTTTAAAGTACCTGCCTCTGAGCAGGAATACAGAGCTTTCAAAGGGGCGGTTTTCAGCTTCAGGCTATTGCTGTTCAACTATAGCTGATGGTTCTGATTCATCCCATCTTTGGCTAAAACAATCTCCTGACCTCAGTTGGACAATTCCCTTGAGCCATCTCCTGTGGTATAAAAAACAAAGAACACTCCCCTTGTCCATCCCAACCACTGGCCTGTGGCAGGGATGCAGGTTTTAATTCCCAAAGTGAGTGGGGGAGGTTTTAGAGATATGGGAAACAGTTTTACCCTTTTTCAAGCCATTCCCCTGTTGCCATACCAGACTTTTGGTTCTTGGTTCCTGAGTCAATAGAAATTGAGGCAGGAGCAGAAAGATTTATACAGACAAGGCTTTTACTGGGACTTTTTGTTTGAACAAAAAGGGAGACAGTGCTGGTTAGAGGGGCAACCAGACTGGCTTTTTAAGCAACGGGCTGGGGAACTTTTATGGAGTTGTAAAGAGGGAGGTAGCTGTCAGTTTTGAAGTCATCACATGCACAGTTGGGGTTCTATTGGTCGCTATGCACTTCAGGGTCACGCTTCCTCATGCATCGTATGTATCATTAGCATATTAAATCTTCACCCCTGGGCATAATTTTTAGCATTAAAATGAGATTATAATGAAGGAAAAGTCAGGGTAAGGTTAGTATAGGGGTCTTTTCTGGCTTGAGGTGGTCTAGCTTAGATCTGGATAGGTCTAGTTTCCTTGCTGCCAGGTTCTTTATCAGCTGGTGTCAGCATCTTGCTTCAGTGGTCCTGGAAGACGTTATTCAAGATACAGACAAGTTGACCCCCTGCTTACATGAGTATGGATTGAATTCCAGCAGCTAGGAGGTCATTTGTTTTTTTTTTTTTTTCCTCTTTCTACAATTAATTAGGCTGAATCATGCTGCCCCATGTTGCCTCCCTTGGTCAGAAGTGGGGCCCAAGTCCTGTCCCTGTACTATCTCAAGGTAGCCAATTACTTAATCAATCATGCCTACGTAATGAAACCCCAGTAAAAACCCTGGACACTGAAGCTCAGTGGAGACTCCTAGTTGGTGAGCTCACTGGTGTGATGCCAGGAGCGTGATGCACCCTGATTCCACAGGGATAAGCTCTGCATCCCTTTTAATCTTGCTCTGTGTGTCTCTTCATTCATGTCCCTCATCTGTATCCTTTATAATAACACTGTAATCACAAGTAAAGCACTGTCCTGAGTCATTCTAGTGAATTATCAGAACACCCAAATTTATAGTCAGTCAGAAGTGCAGGTGGCCCTGCAGCCCCTGAAGTGCAGCTGGCATCTGAAATGAGGGTGGTCCTGCCAAGGACTAAACCTTTCCCATGTGGAGTCTGATGCTAAATAACTCCAGGTGGTTATCGTTAGAATTTTTCTGTAGCACACCCAGTTGTGGGTGAAGCAGAATACTGACTTTTGATGAATGGAATTCTTCCTCACGGTTACATTTGACAGATAGTTATTGCACACCTTCCAAGTGCCTGGAAAAAAATGCAGGATGCTGGGAATTCCACTGGGAGCAAAATCAGAGATCATCCCACCTGTTGGGAGCTAAGTCTGGTGGTGCATGGAGACAGTAATCAAATAACCACCTGTCATGTAAAATTGTACAGTGGGGAGGTGTATGGTGCTATGAGATCATTTAATAGGAAAACCTGACTTTGAGAAGTCAGAGAGGGTTTTGAGATCATTTAATAGGAAGACCTGACTTTGAGAAGTCAGGGAGAGTTTTCTTGAGGAGGCAATTGAGCTGACCTCTGCAGAAAGAGAAAGAATTCACTAGAACGGGGCGAGTGGGCAAGTGAGGAAGCATTCTAGGCAGAGAGAGCAGCTGTGCAGAGGCCAGCAGGGCTGGCGTGCAGGGAGAATGACGAGTGGGTGATGGGACTGCTGGGCTAGGAGCCCAGTGCATAAGGGCATCCTATTTAGGATGTGTTGATGGGAAACAATTCTGGCTATTTTGAGGACCTAAGAAAACAGAGGCAGCTATGAGGGAAAGGGCCACAGACCACTGGGCCACAAGGCACTGGACCAGCTACTCAAAGACGGGAGCCTGCATGGGATAAGTAGTACCTGAGGGCTGAGGAAGAAGGGAATGGGGCAGCCAATGTCTGTAGATCCCAAAGATAACAGTGCTGGCAAAGAGATAACCTCTCAAGTTTAAAAGACTGCCAAGGCCACTGTTGGTGGTTAGAAATATACCTTCTCTTTAGTACTTCTTCCAATTGGTTATTTGCAAGGCAGTGAGTGTATATATGTTAAAAAAAAATAGACAAAACAATGAACCTGATGGGTTGTAGGTGCAACTATTTCCGAGGCCTGGTCCTCACCTCTGCGGCAATTTCATGTTCCACGCGTCTGACAGCAGCTGCCCCAAGTGTATTTCTTGTAGGACTTGGTTCACCTTCCCAGGGCTAGCCTGCTCCTTTCTCCTGCTTCAGTCTTCAAAAACGTGTTTGTTAGGATAAAATGTTAGGATTATAATAACTGGTTTTTAGAAAGGCAACCACATTTCCCCTTCCACCACAAAAAATTCTGGGAACTCATTAGATAGAGAACTTTAAAAACTGGGAAACTTTTTCAATTTAAAAGAAATCAGATTTATTAAACACCCCTTAGGAAAAAAGATATTTGTTCTGATGTTTGAAATCCGAGAATCTCCAACAAGGGAGAATAACGAGCCCTGTCTACACTTCCACGTGTGTAGATGTGAGAGAAAGAACAGTTGGTGGGGTTGATGCTCTCAGGATGACCCGAGAGGGTGCCCAGCACAGGGCTTGTCTGGCATTGAGTAGGTGCTCAACAAGTACAGAATGATTGATTCTGAATGTCAGTATGAAAATTACTGCTTGTTCTCCTGGGATTTTTCCACTGAATTTAGAATTTGACTTTAAATCAGAGACGTGAAGTTTACAAAATTGATCCAGGAAGTAGAAATTTCTATTAATACTAATATTTTGTATTAATAATATAAGTTTAAGATAAGATTAAATTTGCAAGGTAAAGAAAGAAGGATATAACTGCCTCCCCCCACCAAAAAAAAAGAAAAGAAAAGAAAACCACTGTGGTTTAAGGCAGGGCTAGCTTCACACAGTGACCATTGCTAAATGATCAGGCACTCCTTCCTGTCCAAATAGAAGCAGCTTCAGAATCTTTCTTAACACTAAACTCCTGACAATCATTACCAATGCGTCTGAGCAGACTTGGCATGCCAGGTGAAAGCTACCTGAAATCCCTTGCCTCAAGGTATGCAGATCATCCAATTAAAATGGCAATGACTAAATTGCAATGAATAAATAATTATTTTGTAAGCAAATAAGGAATCTAGCACTGCAGTGTCCCAGGTTATTGGATATCCACATCAATGTGCAATTCTTAGGAATAGCTATGGGCATTTTTTTTTTTTTACATAGCTAAGCAGTTGTGATTTCTAATTGGGTAGAAATGAACCGAGACTCAGAGTAGTTCGGCTGTGAGTGTTCTGCTCACTTTCTCCAGTTCGGATCCACAGCCGTCCCACAGACACATGTTGACATGGTAAGGATGGGTGGAGATAATACAGTGAGACAGTTATTAATAGAAGGGATTTCAGGGCCTGAAGTTATCCTAGAAGAGGCTATGGGGTGAGAAACTATACCCATGTGCTTGCCTAAGACTTTAGAAAAAAGGCAGGACCACAAGAGTTATGAGCATTAATAATTGTCATTTATGAATCAACCTGCTATAGGCCAGGATCTCACTTAAATATCACAGCCACTGGGTAAGGTGGGTTTTATTTTCCACCTTTGGCCCATGAGAATCAGAGAATTTAGCAGTGTGTTCAGGGTCCCCCAGTACTGTACAGCCCCTAAGTGGTAACATCTGAATTTGACCCGGTGACGTCAGGCTCCAGAGAAAGCTCTGTAAACAACCACACTGGACCACTTAGATATATTATAGCAGGCATGTGGCCCCAGCGTAGATATTGGGAGGGATAGACAGAGGGATAAGTATTCCAAGAAAGCCCAGAGATTGGATAACTAGGAGTGATGAGATGTTAGTAACTTTGCCACTTAGGTTTTGCATTTTTATATACCTAATACTATTAAAATAACAGCATGCATTAGTTAAATGTTCCATTTAGAGCTGGCTAAATACAGAGCTTCAAGAGCTAATAGGGTATGAAAGACACAGGCCATCTGAGTGTAATATGGTACCTACCTGTACCTTCCATATGCCTTTCTGTGAGCTGCAGCCTGTGGACCAGCTGCTTTGTCTTCACCTGGGCATTCCTTACAAATGCAGCCTCAGACTCCGCCCCAGACCTACTGAATCAGAGTCTGCACTTTAACCAAATCTTCAGATAATTCTTGTGCACATCAGTGTTCAAGAGGCACTTAGCTAGGGAGACACAAACCAGAAGAAAAAATAGGATGTAAAATAGCAAAAGAACCAGCTAGCTATACTCAGAAAAAAAGAGGCAAAAAAGTTTTTTTTTTCCTGCCCTTAGAAATAAGAATAAGGTGATTTAAAGCTTTGCACAGAGAGATAATTTTTTTTTCCTGTTAAAATCATAAGCAGGATATGTTCATTTGAAACAGAATAAAAAAGACTGGAGACCTTTGAGAGTCGTTGTCACATCTGGTGGGCATGAAATTGGAATGAGCTAAATAATAGTCTCACCATTCCTTTGTCTAGGATCTAGGCTCAGCGGCTTCGGGATAGTTTTCTTCCTTTGTGACATCCCAAACCCAAGGAGATGCATGTTATTAAAAATTATAAAATGCCCGTGATAGCTTATGAGATGGGGGAGAGAGAGTTATAGGGATGGGGGTAGAGGGAAGACAGAGCGCCTGACCCAGGCCAGAGGAATGAAGAAAAAACCAGAATAGGGAGGGGGTTAAGAAGCTGATTATAGCTGCGTACTGTGGGCATTTTTGTTGTCATTCTGCCCAGTTATGTTTAAATTTTGGCTATCCATAAACACACAGATGAAAATGAAAGAATAATTTTATTGGCCAAGAAGTTACCATTTATTTTTTCCAAAATGGAAATAGCTTTATTGTTTATGATTATGAAAGTAACACTTACTGCAGAGAAATTAAGACAGTGAAGAAAAAACGTAAAATAGAAAACAAAAACCACTTCAAGCCCTAGAGAGAGAGATAACGACTACATATCACTGCTACACACATGTGCATACACACACATGCACACACAGACACACACCACTCACATGCACACAGTTTTATAAACCTGGCATCACACGAAGCAGTTTCTCCAGTGCCACGCTTGTAGAATGTAATGCTTTGTGTTTCTAAAAATCCAGAAGACGAATGGTTGAGATGGTCCTTTCTAGTTTGAGGGGTAGCAGAAGTCAGCCCAGGTAATTAATTTTAATCTTTGAAAATATTTAAAGGCTTTTTATTAAAAGTCCTGATGCTGAAATATCAATATTCCTCCTATAAAATTCACCTAGAGCAAGATCAACTTATATAGCTTAAAAAAAAAACCTGGCAAGTCAATTTACTCTCGTTTAACTCGGGTTTATAACCATTCTCTCACCCAGCTTTATTGAAGTATAATTGACAAATAAAAATTGAATATATTTATTGTGTACAACGTGTTGTATTGATGTGTATACATTGTGAAGTGATTACCACAAACCAGCTAATTAACCTATCCATCACCTCACTTTGATCTTTGCATGTGTGCTGACAACATTTAATATCCATTCTCTTAACAACTGTCATGTATACAGTAGAGTATTATTAACTATAGTCACCACGCTGTGCATAAGATCCCAGAACAGATTTATCTTCTAACCGAAAGTTTGTAACATTTGATCAACAGCTCCCGTGTCCCCTCACCCCAACCCTTGGCAACCGTCATTCTAATTCTACTCTCCATTTCTATAATTTTGACTTTTTTAGATTCCACGTAAAAGTGAGCTCTTACAGTGTTTGTCTTTCTTTGTCTATCTTATTTCATTTAGCATAATGTTCTCAAGGTTTATCCTTGTTGTTGCAAATGGTGGGATTTCCTTCTTTTTATTGCAGAATAACATTCCACTATATGTACAATCACATATTCTTTATCCATTAATCCACCAAGGGGCACTTGGGCTTTCTTCACGTCTTGGTTATTGTAAATCATGCTGCAAGGAACATAGGAGTGCAGTTATCTCTTTAAGATACTCATTTCAATTCTTTTGGATATATATCCAGAACTGGGTTTGCCGTATCGTATGGTAGCCCCATTTTTAATTTTTGAAGGAATATTTATACTGCTTTCCAGACAGTGTGGAAGGGTTCCCTTTCCTTCACGACAACACCTAACTCTTGTCTTTTTGATAAACTCTTGTCTTTTTGATAATAGCCATCCTAACAAGTGTGAGCCGATATCTCATGGTGGTTTTAATTTGCATTTTCCTGATGATTAGTGATGTTGAGCATTTTTTCGTGTACTTGTTGGCCATTTGTATGTCTTTGGAGAAATATTTATTCAGGTCCTTTGCCCACTTTTTAATCAGATTATTATTATTAATTATTCTCACTATTGACTTGTATGAGTTCCTTATATGTTTTGGACATTAACCCCTATCAGATATACGGGTTGAAAATATTTTCTCCCATTCCGTGGATTGCATTTTCATTTCGTTGATTGTTTCCTTTGCTATGCAGAAGCTTTTAGTTTGATGTAGTCCCACTTTTATTATTTCTTTTGTTGCCTGTCCTTTCGGGGTCATATCTAAAAAATCATTGTGAAGATCAATGTCAAGAAGCTTTTTCCCTATGTTTCCTCCTAAGAGTTTTAAAGTTCTGGGTCTTACATTTAAGTTTTTAATCCATTTGGAGTTAATTTTTGTGAGTGGTGTAAGATACAGGTCCCATTTCATTTTTTTGCATGTGAATATCCAGTTTTCCCAACATTTATTGAAGAGATTATCATTTCTCCCTTGTGTATTCTTGGTGCCTTTGTCAAATATTAGTTGACCATATATGTGTGAGTTTACTTCTGGGGTCTCAATTCTGTTTCATTGCTCTGTGTCTGTTTTTATGCCAGTTACATGCTGTTTTGATTACTATAGCTTTGTCATATATTTTGAAATCATGACTTGTGATACCTCCAGCTTTGTTTTTCTTTCTCAAGATTGCTTTGACTATTCGGGGTCTTTTGTAGTTCCCTATGAATTTTAGGACTGTGTTTTCTATTTCTGTGAAAAATGCCATTGGAATTTTGATAGAGATTGCATTGAATCTGTATATCACTTTGGGTGGTATGGATATTTTAACAATATTAATCCTTCCTTCCGATAAATGAACACAGGACATTTATTTGTCCTAATCCTGCCAACTCTGAGAAAAACAGGCATTGGGGAGGAGGGATGTAGAAGTGGCCATGCCAAATGGCCTCAGGGAAGCTGCTCTCAGGTTTGGGGACCCCTGGCCACAGCTCTGAAGGAAGGGTGGGGAACTGTCAAAGTTTCAGTTGGATGCCTCTGGCACACTCCAGCATGACACTGACTCTCAGAGAGGGGCCCCCAGGGCCTCCTCAGAGCCCCAGCCTCAGGGCAGCTCCCTCCTCTCTCTGGGGCACAGCAAGGCAGCCTGCCCTGCAACCTAAAAGCAGTCACTTGAGAAAGATTGAACTTGAATAAAGGCTTGCCTCAGACCCCCACAATGTTTGCTGTGCCAAACATTGGCAGAGCAGCTGAGGCATTGCTCAGGCACCAGGCTGCTCTGCCCTGTCTGGCCCTGAGGTCCTTCTCACTTGGAGCCTCCACCTCCGGCTCTTTTCTCTTCCTCCTGAGCTAAACCCAAGCCCACCTTGGCCTTGCATGGCGTTTGCCATCCTCTCCCTGTTCAAGCCTTAATGGCTGGGTTTCTGACCCTGCTCTGACCTTTGCTCTGCCTCCACATTGCATTCTGGGCTTGGAGTTTGGCATCAGTGCCACTGGCCCCGGCTGTTTCTTGGTCAGGCATCCGTGGCTTTGAGAGCTTTCAATCAGAGGGTCCCACCAGCCCCTCCTTCCTCCACAGCCTCCGCATTTCAGTTTACATTTTCCTGGGTCAATGCTCTGGCATCCCTTTTTCTATTTGCAAAACCAACACATCTGCAGTGCATCAGGGAAGGTGGTGATTCAAGGGCCCAAGAGAAAAGCAAAGATTGTTTTCATTACACCCAGAGAAGCAAAGAAAGACGGCGGGGCAAATTCCTCCCTGTGGAAACCCCACATACGTGAAAATGGACGAGAAGGTGGCATTTTTATACCTTGCTCAGCAGAGGATGAAATCAGTGGGGAACAAATGCTACCTTCAGTGTCCTTTTTCTGTGCTGTGAGAACGAGGTTTGAGGTGCCCCTTTAGGAAAAGTTTTGTTTTTTTCTTAAATAGAATTCTTGGTCACTTTCCCAGATTCTTTTTTTAAAAAAAACAAACAAAAATCTAACCCAAAGGCAAACACACACACACACACACACTCTTAATTTGAGCTGATTCTAACCAATCCAGACACGTTAGTTACCAGCTCTCTCAGAGCCAGGCTGGGAACTTGGCTCCTATATGCCTCTTCTGAGGCAAAAGATGATCAAATCGAACATCATAGTCGAGGTACTGGCAAGCGGTGGCCAATTCACAAGGTTCGTTGGCAGAGGAGAAACTTGGCAAACCACAGGCACCAAGAAGGGAAATGGCAATAATTAAGCTCTGGGTATTATTTATAGGCATTTGGGGATGGCTTGACGTGGACTCCAAATGAGCAGTCAACTTGGTTAAAAACTCAAAGGTGCTATCTTGTGTCAAGTTGTCACAAGAACCTCTTGGTGTGACTGGACTTCTGCCTCTTCCTTTGTCGACGTGGTGTGATTTATGACTTACCTGTGCTCATCTCGTGTTTCTTCTTGTGGATCCACCGTTCTGAAGGTCAACCTGTACTCCTTCTCACCTTCTTCTACTGAAGGATGATGACCTTACTCAGACCCTAAACATAGACTTGCTCGCTTTTCAGAATGGTCCTTGGAGGAATCCAATTGGAAAGGCGTGATATGGGAGGTGGGGGAAACTGCCCAAGGTCACTAGGAGGCAGCGAAGGAGTTGAAACTGCCTCCTGGCCATGCTTTTCCTACAAATCACCTGCCCTTTTTGGCCTTGCTACGGCTCCTGTGTGCATTCTCCCATCACTGCTGGTGCTTGGATGAGAGACTATACATTCTACCCCGAACCCTGGGTCTTGTGCTGTCCAGAGCAATCTTTGCTGTTGATGGATCCTCTTCATCTCTTGTGTCAAATGATTTTGTTCCTAGAATTCCATGCTTACAGGTCACTGCTTGAAATTGTGCTTTGAAATTAAGTAGAATAATCATCATTCATTCATTCGACAAATGTTTGTTAGGAATTAGTCATGCCAACTGGGAAATGGGATTGTGGGGATTTAAGAGTGTTCAAAATCCCTTTCCCGGCTGCCTTCTCTCTCCAAGTTAGATGTCTCTTACTGCCAGGGATTCCGTCATATTCTACAAGAAAGATTTAAGCTTAGAGGAGGTGACAGTGAAGAAAGAGAGGGTGAGCCACCTCATTCACTATGCTGAGCCTCTACCATGAGCTGGGCACAGGAGCAGTGCAGGGCCCAGGGTGGGGTTGGAAACACAGGCGTGGTCCTGCCCACAAGGTTTCCACTCAAGTGGATACCGCAGATGTTAAACACCCACAAATACATATTTAAGTAAACATTGAGACAATTTCTATAGCTATAGGGAAGAGGGCATTATGAAAAGAATAGTAGGGAGACTTCATTTAGATTTGGGGGGTGGTGGAGCAGACGTTATTTCTGAGAAAATGAGGTTTAAGCAGAAACCTGACAGACGACAGGAATAAGCCCAGGGACGATTGGGAATGGTGTCTCAGGCAGAGGGAATAGCAGGTATGGAAACCATGGGGAGAGGTTTGTGTATTTTATCCTAACTAAGAGAGGAACATGATCAAATGTAAAAGGTTTGTGGGGAAAGGGGAGGTAGCAAGAAGATAAGAGACATGGGAGTGAGAAACAGGGAAGAGAGGCATATGATGGGAAAGGAAATGAGAGAAGAGGCTTTGAGACTTAGAGTGTCGGGTGTCATCATCACAGCCCTTCTATGGCATTGGAGAGGGCTGGGAGGTGTGGGCTTGAGAGAGTCGCATCCTGCAAGGACAGCCCTGTGAAGGGCGGCCGCACTCCCCCAGAGCTGGCTCGAGGCTAGGATTCTGGGCAGAGAAAGAGCTTGGGGATCTTGCTCATCTAGATGCCAGAGGACCTTTTGCAGGGCAGGGATTTGGGCCCTGCTCCAGGCAGCTCAGGGTTCAGAGATCTTGATGAGAGAGGGCTCCTCTTAGCTCTGCCAAACAGAGGCCTTGTGTCCCCACCCCTAGGGAGACTGACACCAGATGCCCACAGCATGCACAAATTCCCAGAAAGCCCAGACCTACCGGGATCTGGCTTTGCAGAGTGAACAAAAGCCTAGTCCTTTAGAGTCTGAGCTTAGAGAATAGTTAATTGTCACTTAGTGTAATTAGTATCATAACTATAGATTTCATCTTATAATACTTATATTCCTTATTTTATAAATAAGAGATAATGATTCTATTAAAAGCTGTTATGAAAAATTATCCAAAACTTGGAAATAAGGCAAAAGAATGTATGTCCCTTCAATGTTACAATGGAACATTATCTAACTGGCTGTCCCAAAGATTATTAGGGAAATGCACCTTCATCGGACTTACTGTTTGCTATCATATGTAGCTCAGACTCTATGAATACATGCATGTCTTATAGCCCAGTTATGTGTCCTGTAGCACAGTTATGTGTCTGTCACCCTCCTCAATCTGACACATCACTGCCCCTTCATACTCCAAGCCAGTGAATTCAGCCTTCCACGAAATCTCTCTGAAGTATTTTTGCCCTTTCATATTAGGCATTATTTCTATTTAAGTACTTGATGTCAACTTTAATTATTGTTTGGACGAGTTACTCACTAAAAAAAAGTCTATTTCTTGTCTGAAAGGTAATTATGAGAATGAAATCGGTCACCCAACATTATTTACTTGCATCTCTTTATAAGGCTGCCATAGAGAGGAAGAACAGGAACAGCATCTCTTTTTACATGCAAAAGGGCCAGAGGGCCAGTGGAAAAGCACAAGGCATACACCTCCCCAACTTCACACTCCCCCTCAAACCAGAGCTGCCCAGGCCACAGGGGGAGGATAAAAAAGGAAGAGAGCAATAATTTCCTCAGGCACAAGCAGGAGTTGGAGGTAAAATTTAATTTGAGTAAAGTTTACTCCCACCAAATTGATTGATTTGGGAAATGAATTGAGCAAATTGGCCATTGGCTTGGGGGTGTCGGATATAACCTGTATCTTAGGCTATAATTCTGAGACTTCTGGTGGCAAATCGATGCAGTAAATTTTGCCCAAAATCCAGCCACCCAGCCACCTGGGTGTTTTGGTGTCATTGTTGAGGGTTTCACTGGATCACTGCCTGAATTCAGAGACTCTTTCGCTGTAGAACGCGAGTGGTACCAGTTGAAAATGACAATTTTTGAGCCCCCTATAATTGAAGTGACAAGATATTTGGGTGTGGCACAGCCAAAACTACAAGCAAGGCCATAAGCTCTCCAGGTCTAGTTTCTTCACTGACAAACTAGGAATAAAAATGCTGCTACAGACTGAATGTGTATGTTCCCTTCCCCCTCCCAAATTCATATGTTGAAACCTAATCCCCATTGTGATGGTAGGAGAAGGTGAAGCTTTTGGTAGGTGATTAGGTCATGAGGGTGAAGCCCTCATGAATGAGATTAGTGCCCTCATAAAAGGGACCACACAGAGCCAACTTGCCCCTTTCACCACGTAAGGACGCCATGAGAAGGTGTTGCCTGTAAGCCAGAGGGTGAGCCTTCACCAGACACTGAATCTGCTGCTGCCTCGATCTTGGACTTCCCAGCCTCCAGAACCCTAAGAAATAAATTTCTGTCATTTATAAGCCACCCAGTTTATGGTATTATGGTGCCTGGTTTAAGACAGATACTCACTTTGCTTCTCTCACGTGGGTATTGGAGAAAAGAACGAGTACTCATGAGCAAAGAATGAAACTTTATATAGTGGTGCAACAGAAACTGTAAAACCACAGTGAAAGTTCCCATCTGATAAAGGAAAGAAGAGAAAACATTCGGTGCTCACTGGCGCTTAGCGGTAATGGGACCCTCCTAGACAGGCCTCATGAAGACTCTGCCCTGGAGGTGGTGGGAGCTGCTTCCTTGACCCTTTTTCTCAGAAGTTCCATCTGTAGTGGGCACTGGGGAGGATGCCGTCCTTGGGGGTAAGTATAACTTTCATAGAACTCAGTCCACTCTTGCAAGTTTGAAGCCTCAGTTTAGCTTTACAATCGCAGGCTTTTAAGGCCAGGTTCATTGTTTCTCTGATAATTGCTTTAAAAATGTGGTACACCTCTCTTCAATTTGCTTCCGGTTGGTTCCCTGTGCCAGAAACAACACTCTATTTTCTTTTCCAGACATATCCCTCAAGCCTGCTTTATTTTCATGCCTCCCGACACCTCCCTTTCTTTTTCTCCATGTGATGTACCTATATTGAGACAAACTGAATCAACAAGTTTGGGAAGTCAATAGTCCTAATCTGATGTTTGCCGAGGGTCTGAGCCTCTCTGTCTTACTGAAAAGCCCTAATGAGATTTTGCTGTCCAAAACCTTTTTTGATCTTATTTCTCACTATTTAGGGTCTTTCCAACACCCTCAGAACCTTAGTCTCTGAATTCTTTCTGGTCCTTTTGCTCTCTGCTTGTAAACCAGACAAACTTGCTTGAACCCATCTCTTTCTTGTAATAGTGTAATACCTTGCTGAACCCGGTAATAGCCAATATACGCTATCATTCTGGAATGTTCCAACATCTTCTTAGAGCCACTGCCTCAGCATGCATGTGGTCTGCCTTCCAAAGTTATTGAAAGTTTCATTTTAATGAATGTTTTGCCATCACAGCACATGGGTGGTCTCCATCTCTCCTCCTGCTGCATGGGTTACCCCAGCACTGCTGCATGATGAAGCCGGTGCCACACAACTTTAGTCCTCTGAATACAGCAGCATCCCATTCCTTGGGACAATTTTTGTGCTAGTTTGGCCAGAGTAGGCCACGGTAACAAAAAGACTCAAACATGTAATGGCCCAACACTTGGACATTTATTTCTCACTCACAGAATACTCCAGGGAGGTTCCAGATTAGGAGGTATGTGTGCATGCATGTGTGTCTGTATGTGTTTCTGCTTCACACAGCCATTTTTAGGGACCTATCTTTCACATGTGCCTTCCAAGCTTGTCTGGGAGGATGGGACCCCATCCCATTTGCTAGAAGAGAAAAGATGATCATGCATGGGCGGTTGTCATGGGCTAGGCCTGGAAGTGGTACACATAGCTTCAACTTGCCTTCCATTGGCTGGAACACAGTCACATGGCCACAGCTAACTCCAAGGAAGGCTGGGAAATGTAGTCTCACCCTGTGCCCAAAAGAAAAAGAAATGGATTTTTTTAAACACTGAGCAGTATCTGCCATAGCGCCCCTTTCTGAGATACCTCATCCTTAACATGTGAAGGGAGCTGGCCTCACAAGCCTATGGGTAGGAGAAGGTGAGACGATGTGGGACACCACCTTAAAATGCTAAGCGCAGTGAAACATCTTGGGGGCAGCATAGCAAACATGAGGTAAAATGTAATTGAACAGAGAAACTGTCTCCACATGGACTACAGTAGTAAACTTTTTTCCTTGCTTTAGACTATTCCTTTATGGAAAAGGATGCCTTCTCCATTTCTATGTGTTATTTAATGAGAAATAACTTCCAGACATATGTTTATGCACATCCATGCACACCCTACACCTCACAAATAATTTTCTGCTGCCTCTCATAAACTGACATTGAGGAAGAGTGTGTCAGCCTCTTCCATGAGAGCTTTCACGATAATGTGATGTGCGAGCCATTTCCAGATACTTTGTCTATAGTGAAAAGATGTGAGCTAGAAACATGAGCTGGTGCTTTTGCTGCAAGGCTGTATATACAGGTGTATACAACTGTGCCAGCTCGTGTTGTGTCTTTTCATAGAGGGCTGGTGGTGGGATCCAGTCCTGTGGGGAGATGTTTTCAGAGTGCATGTTGGGAAGCACGAGCGTCCCAGTGCTCTTAGATCTCAGGCAGGATCGAGGAAATGCAGAGGTGGAGGGAAGTCTTCTACTAGCTTGCGGTGATGAGCACAGGAGGCAGCCCTCGTCTTTGGAAACACCTGAGGCGTTCACAAGATCCAGTGGTGGTGGCGAAGAGGTTTCCAAATGGCAGGTGGACAAGCATTTGATTGAGTATTTGAATCTGCATTTGAAGGATAAGAAGAGACTTTTGTGGAATGCAAGGTCATTTGTAAAAGGTGGATCTCGTTTCATTCTTTTGAATATAGAACAAATCTTTCATTAAGATCCCTTCCCTTTCTTCTTGGGCCATATTAGCACAAAAACTGAATGGTTTTGGCTACCTTCCCAGAACAAAATAAAGGGGGTGTGTATATGATTCTAAATCATCTGAGATTCTTGTCTGTCTTTTCCTTAAGTTCATCAGGGGTACACGGAAATAATGACTATTTTTAATTCTTTCTCTCGTTCTTTGAGGGCAAAATGAAGTATGCAACTTTAGTCGCATACTATGCTTTTTAAAATCTAAATATGTGCAATCTGTGTGTGTGTGTGTAAGAAGTAATTGTCCTGCAAAAAAGGAAAAAAGTAGATGGGCCAGATTAGTACTCAGGGAGATGTGATTGCTTATGTTAGTAATGATGTTACTGGTGAATTAGTATTAATGTTATTACTAATATTTATTATTATAAATATTAGTATTAGTGTTAGACAATTGGAATAAACAACCTCCAAGAAGTAGACCAACCCTGAGATTTTAAGATTTTATGATATTGTGTTATTCATATTAAATTACCCTTTAACCTACTATATCACATGCTCAAAGCACTTTGTTCACATTTACACCCATTAATTCCCACTTTCACTCATGTTCAAAAGGGGAAATAGCATTTTAGGTGGAAAGGACAGCCCACGGTGCAAAGGCCTGGGGGTGGAAATGAGTCTGCGATGGCAAGGAGACTCCTGCGGGACTTGTTCCTCCTGTAATGTACTCACCTTGGATCCCTGGTTGAGAGCAGGATTGGGAAGCAGCCCAGCAGCGCCCTGTGTGGACTTTCTGAGTTTGAAGATGGTTCAGTCAAGGCAGGAGAGGGTGAGGTTTTCATTTTGGCCAAACCCAGGGCCTGCAGCTAGAAGCCTATGAACCTTCCAGCACATAAACGTCCTTGCCCTCTTTATGAAGAAGCAATAAGGCTGCTCTTACCTTGGTGAATGCCATTAGTGCTGTCAGCCAAACTAGGAAACACCTTAGATAGTTTCTGTTATCAAAACTCAGTCAATTCCACAGCACCCTAAAAATCTTGCTTAAGAAATGCTGGAGAGACAAACAGGAATGGACACTGCACTCTTGGAACTTAAGGCCTAGTTCAGAGTTTTTGTAGCAACATTCCACACCTGGGCTTCCAGGCGCAGAATTCACAGACTTGGGCACGTGCATGTTTCCCCCCAGGAGGAGGGTTCCCTGGCTTTCATAAGATTCTCAAAGGGGTCCACAATCCTAGAATATTAAGGA
>CAUYRT010012571.1:0-21020 GCA_963574885.1 Lepilemur ruficaudatus
TTTTTTTAGTAGAGACAGCGTCTCGTTCTTGCTCAGGCTGGTCTTGAACTCCTGAACTCAAACGATCCGCCCGCCTCAGCCTCCCAGAGTGCTAGGATTACAGGCGTGAGCCACCGCACCCGGCCTACAAAAATATTTTAAAATTAGCCAGGTGTGGTGGTGAGTGCCGGGAGTTCCAGCTGCTCAGGAGGCTGAGGCAGGAGTATCACCTGAGCACAGGAGTTGGAGCCTACAGTGAGCTAGGATCAGGCCGCTCCACTGCAGCTTGGGCAACAGAGTGAGACCTTGTCTCTTAAAAAAAAGAAAAAAGATAAGAAAAAAAAAAAACCAGAAAGTCAAAAGGATATTTATTAATCTATTTAAAATAACAATAATAAACTATTATATGTTAACACAAATAACACATTTTGTTGAAAAAAGTGTTATATTTTCCCAAAAGTATCATAATGAAATTGGCATGTTTAACATTTTTACAAATCTTGTTCATATCTAGCTTAATAGAAGACACCTGGGTTCTCTTATCCATTTCTGCATTTAATCAGTTTCTTTTCTCTTTCTTTCTTTTTTTTTTCCTATAAGACAGAGTCTCACTCTGCTGCCCAGGCTAGAGTGCCGTGGCGCCAGCCTAGCTCATAGTAAGCTCAAACTTCTGGTCTCAAGCGATCCTCCTGCCTCGGCCTCTTGAGTAGCTGGGACTACAGGTGTGCACCACCATGCCCAATTAATTTTTTCTATTTTTAGTAGGGATGGGGTTTCACTCTTGCTCAGGCTCGTCTCGAACTCCTGAGCCCAAGTGATCCTCCCGTCTCGGCCTCCCAGAGTGCTAGGAATACAGGCATGAGCCATTGCGCCCAGACTAATCAGTCTCAATATGTTGTTTTGGTTGAAGTATATGAAGAAAATCTGGCCCCCTATATTTGCAAAATGAGAAATATTTTCATTTTCAGATAATTGTGAATATATTTTTTTTTTGATACTACACCAAAACTTGACACACAGTAGTTTGTTAAAGGTCAGTTGGGATGTGGAATCTAAAACCATATCAATTCCTACTCTGTTAAATTAAAATTCACTGGTTTATTGTGAACTTCAAAGAGATTTTGTACTATCATGCACTGGTCGTTTGGGCAATATAGATCTGCTGAATTATACAGATCTTCTAAATGTTGATACATTTCATTATTCAATGTTTTAAAAATCATATTCATTATATCACCATCAATCTCATCAGAGAAGTTATTAAGTATTGGGAAGCTTTCAAGTTCATGGTGGCAGATACAAGTGTTCTAAAATTCTGATTTTTCACTTGAAAGCTTGAATTTTATTATTGGCAACAAATACTGTCAGTTGTTTTCCTTGAAGTGACAGGCTCACTTTGTTCATTTTTGGGAAACTATCTGCCAAACACTCATATCTGAATAATCATAGTTTGTCTCCCAGTCATTCTTCTAAGTGAAAACGGTGCTCCAGGAAAAAAGAGTCTAGCTCTGCTTGAAGCTCAAATCGTTGCAGAGGTGCTCTTCCTGGAGACGGTCATCGTCAGTGTATGCTGGGACGCAGCAGAAGTGCTTTATGTGTGCTTCCTCTTTTGTCAGACGGAATACTTAAAAAACATACTCAAGGGTTAAGATTAAATAGAAATTGATAATTTTTACTGGTTTCTCAAGGGCATTCCTAAGTGAACATGAAACTTTTCTGGGCACACGCATGGCGGTGCAGAGCACAGTGGCTGCTGGTGCAGGTTGGCACTGCTGCCGGGATTTGTGCTGAGGGACAGGCTGGTTTACCCACAGTTGCTTTTGCCAGTGCAAATGCCACCTAATGAAAAAGGCCAACAATTTATCTTACAGTATTAGGAAAACAGTTTTAACCTCGCGGACCCTTGAAAGCGTCTTGGGGATCTTCCAGGGCTCCAGGGACCACGCTTTCAGAACCACTGCCCTAAGTGACACGTCTGAGTTCCTCTGGGTGTGGCCCCAGGCTCGCTTCTTCTCGCTCTCTGCTCTCTTCTTGCTCGTGCTCATCTGCGGCCTTTGCGCTACCTCTGAGCAAATGACCCACACGTTTATCCTCTCCGGGCCGGACCTCTCCCTGGAGCTCCAGACCGTATACCCAGCTGCCCGCTCAATTTTGGCACTTGTCTGTCCAAAGGCACCTCACAGGCAGCATGTCTAAGCCATCACTTGTCATCTTCCATCCATTTACCCAAGCCAGACACCTTGCCGTCATCACGTTCCCTCTCGCTTCATATCCAATCAACCATCAAGTCCTGTAAGTGTCTCTTTAATCCATAGCTTCTCTCTCTCTCTCTCCCACCACCACCACTGCTGGAGCCAGGCCCCGCTGTCTCTTGCTGGATTACCCCAATAGACCCCCTTCAGTCTGTTCTCCTCGTTGTAGCAAGAGCAATCTTTTCAAAACACATATCTGATTACGACAAAACCTTGCTTAAACCCATCAGCGACCTCCCGTTACTCTCAAAATGCAGGTCCGAATCTTTAGCACGGTCTAGCTTCCCAATGTAGGTCAGACGCTTTATTACAAGTTATCATAGAATCATGCCTCTTTCCTTCGTAACACTCAACCACGGTTTGTACTTGGATATTCATTGGTAGGATTGTTTGACTCACCTCTCTCCCTGATAAGATTATAAGTTCCATGAGAGCAGAAACAGCCACGCAGTAAACATTTTATCACTATTTACTGAGTCAATGATTGAATGAGGCCTAGGACAACTCCTTTTAGCATGGATTAGCCACTGAAAAATAAGTTTTCTGCCCTGGGCCCCCAGGGGAAGACCTATTTTTATTTTTATTGTCTCCTAGCATTTCGAAGAAAAATGTTGCCTTGTCCCAGGCATTCCATCACAGTGTCTTCCTAAGCATGGAGGGACGTTTATCTCTTTTTGACATAGGAGCTCACTTTGCTCCCCATCACTCATCCTGACAATGGCTCTTGAAGATGGTTAGCTAGCAATACTGGTTCCTCAGGATTACAAGAGAGGGGACTCCATCTTTCCCTCCCTCTAGGTGCTTGGCTAGGCGGCCCATTTCAGCAAGAAAGAAAAAAATATATCAAGAAAGGAAATGGAGAAAATAAAGGGAACAAGAGAGAACAAAATATGGCCTTTCCTACAGAAGGAAAGGGAAACCAACTTTTATTAAACCCCTACTCTATGCCAGGCACTTGGAGACTTTTGTTCATTCCTTTAATCTTTTTTTATTCTTTTTTTTTGGCATTCTAGTGGGCTTTTAATCTTTACAACAACTCTATGAGGTAGGAATTATTGTCCCATTTGTATAGATGTGAAAACAACTGAGACCCAGAGAAGTTAAGTAACTTGCCTAAAGCAACCCAGTGTAGTATATTAGACCTGTTTACCTTTCCGCCCTACAGCTCTCTGAGGGACTGTGTACTGGTCAAAACTTTGCAGCAGGCCATACTATACGCCTGTGGTCCCCGACCCCTGGGGCTGTGGACCGGTCTGTGGCCTGTTAGGAGCTGGGCTGCACAGCAGGAGGTGAGCAGCAGCGAGTGAGCGAAGCTTCATCTGTATTTACAGCCGCTCCCTGTTGTTCGCACCAGTGCATGAGCTCTGACTACTGTCAGATCAGCAGCAGCACTCCATCCTCATAGGAGCGCAAACCCTACTGGAAACTGCACCTGCGAGGGATCTAGGTTGTGGCTCCTTATGAGTATCTAATGCCTGATGATCTGAGCTGGAGCTGAGGTGGTGATGCGACCTCTGGGGAGTGGCCCCAAATACAGATGATCATTAGCAGAGAGGTTTGACTGCACAATAAATGTAATGTGTTTGAATCATCCTGAAACCATCCCCCTCCCAGGTCCTCAAAAAAACTGTCTTCCATGAAACCTGTCCCCTGGTGCCAAAACGGTTGTGGACCACTGTTATATACCATATGACACATGACATTATCTTCACCCCAATTTCTTAAACCACCACATACTTGACCCTACTCTCTTCTGCCCTAGATGATTAGACCAGAGGCAGTTTCTGATCTAAGGTCTGTGGCTGGCTAGTCACCTTGGGCTTATGGCCTGGTGCAAAAAGACCAAGAGGGCCAATAGGATTCCCTTTCTTAGTAACCTTGACCGAAAGCAAAGAGTCCCCCAGCAGGGAGCAGGGACTGGAAGAGAAGCAACACACCAGTGTGGCTGAATCACACTAAGGGCGAGCAGAGCCTGAGAAGAGCAAGCCATGGCCTTCTCGTGGCTTCTCAAGGGCCGCTGAAGAGTCTTGAATCCAGATCGCTCCCCAGCTTCACCACCTGCCCTTCCCTGAGAGGCCCCACGTGGCTCCTCATGCATTTTGATACTAATCTCTGTATCTCTTGAGCTAAGTCCAGGGGTCTTTTTTCCCATAACAGTCACTCTCAAATGGTTATAGAGTGACAGGGTCGGGATTCAAACCCAAACCTGTCTGACCACATGGGCCGTGCTCCGTTCATTAGTCCACACCACAGAGGCTGAGTCCCCGAGCAGTGTCAAGGGCCCGATGCCTGGGAATGAGCACAGTCAGCTTTGGAGAGAAGCACTCATTTTTTTTTTAATGTAATTGAAAAATTTTTTTTTCTGAGACAGGGTCTTGCTCTGTTGCCTGGGTTAGAGTACAGTGGTGTCATCACAGCTCACTGCAATCTGAAACTCCTGGGCTCAAGCGATCCTCCTGCCTCAGTCTCCTGAGTACCTGGGACTATAGGTGTGCGCCACCACCACCACACCTGGCTAAAGAGGCACCAACTGAAAGGAGAATGTGGGAGCAGCCCTCTTCTCCTGGGTGCTGTGAGGTGGTCAAAAGACTGATCGATAGTGCCTGGCTTTGCTTTGGGAAGCCTTCCTGAGAAGTACAAACCGAGCTGTCTAAAGCCCTCCCACTGAGGGCCACAGTTCAGCGTGTGACATCACCTGTGAAGCCACTAGTCATCAGGAACCTCACTCAGCGATGCCATTTCCATAATGGTCTAGACCTTGGGCAGTTCAGGGTGGGGAACTGCAAAGAGGACAGGCTTTGGAATCAGGCAGACAGGGGTCTAAACCCCCTTGCTGACTGTCTGTCCTTGGGAAAGGCCACACTGCTTTCCTGTCTGCTCCTCGGTGTCCTCATCTGTAAAAGTGAGATAATTCCTACCTCACAACAGAGATTGCAAGAGATAAGTAGGAAGACCCTACATTGGAGGAAGTTAGTGTCTAATGGGTACAGAGTTGCAGCTGGGGAGGATGAAAAAGTTCCAGAGATGGGTGGTTGTACAACAGTGTGAATGTACTTAATGCCTCAGAACTGTACACTTTAAAATGGCTAAAACGGTAAATTTTATGTTATGTATATTTTATAACCACCACAAAAAGACCTTACCTTGGGCCTTCCATGTACCAGGTACCTTATAAATGCTGCTTTTCCATTTTTATCACCTGTAGCAGAAGCCACAGAACGGTCAATCCTGACGCCCGTAACCCAAGGCAGCCCTCTGGCCTCTCCTTCAAGGCTCTGAGGCACAGGGCCCCCCACATCCCCCTGCCCCAGAGAGCTGGAGACCGGTCGGAGCAATGAGGTAAAGGCCTGGGTGATCAGGACACTCCTATGAGCTGAGCATTTCCAGGCTGGAAGCTGGAACTGAGGCTGCTGGGGCAGGAGAGCTGGGCCCAGGCTTGACCACGCCTGGCCCCAGAACGCCAGGCCATGGGGCGATGTCCAGGCCCTGGCTGCTGAGGCCCTCTCCCCTGGAGGGAGGAGCACTGTGCACGCTCCTCATCAGGGAAGAGCGGGTGGTTGTGCGGCATCCCTGCTGGAAATTCCAGAGCTCGTCTGGGAGGGCTCCTTTCTTTCCAGCCATCAGTTTTCTGATCACAGCACTAGCAATGCTCGTTGTGTGCTGTGTAGAGCTGGCCTGGCTCCCCCATCTCTTCCTCACAGCAACCCTCCTACCTCCCCCAAAGCCAGTGCCTGTGTTTATATGATAATGCCACGATAATGGCCGGGAGGTGACTTCAGCTAACTGATTAGGTCCTCTGGAGTGGCATCTGAGGCACAGGCTTAATTCTCCCTGGCAAGGAGGCAGCCGAGGCCCAGGGCTGGAGCACACAGCTCTGGCTGGGAAATTGCATTTTTGGGAAAGCACTGAGGAGGAAAATTGGAAGTATCAGAATTTCCCAGGTTGCTATTCCACGGGGGCCAAACATCATTAACGGCAGCACTAATTAGGATCCAGGAGAGTCAGGCCTGGCTGCCTAGCCTGCCAGGGCGGTCCTTGACAGCAGTCCTGGGAGCTAGCAGGGCAGAGGCAGAGCCGCAGGGGGGCCGGGCTCCGGGGCAGCGGGGAGAATTCGCAAGAGGAGAGACTGCAGTGTCACTCAGACACCCGGGAAAGGGGAGCTGGACGGGTTTAGTCGCTGGTGCCCTCGTGTCCTTCAGAAGGCTTGGAACTGTGCTAGGAAGGGTGGAAATTAGATTGCTTCAATGATTGCTACCTGCCAGGAATTCAGAGTTGTCTGCATTTCTCCACTTCCTCTCTTCCCGCTCTCTCTCGTCCGCAATGCTCCACGGAAAATTCTCTTGTCAATGTCACCAGTGATGTCCATGTTACTAATCTCAGCTGTCATTTCTCAGTCCTCATCTTACTCGTCCTAGCAGCAGCATTTGACGTAGACGGTCATTTGTTCCTTCCTAAAACACTCCCTTCATGTGGCCTCCCTGACACTCCTCCTCTCAGTCCTCCCACCTCGCTCTCCTGCTTTGCTGGCTCCTTGTCTTCCCGCCTCTGGGATGCTCCAGGACTGTCCTTACACCTCTGTTCTTCCTTGTCCACTCTCGCTCCGCGAGTAATCCCATCATCTCTCTTGAAAGCCAGCTGCGTACACCAAGCCCAGTCATATCCAGCTGCTGCTTGCCATCTCCACGTGAATGCCTCACAGTCCTCTCAAACTCGTGGTCCCCGGTCTTCCCCAGGGCAATAACGCAACTCCACTAGGCCCCCAGCCTTGGAGCCATTCCTGGCCCTTCTCTTCCTTTCAAATCCCCTATCCGATCCCTCAGAAAATGCCGTCAGTCCGACCCTTTAAATTACCTGCAGAGTCTGGTCGTTTATCTCCAGGTGCACCACTACCACCCTCTTCAGAGCCGCCGCCGTCACCTCTGGCCTGGGCAAGCGCAAGCCTCTGAATGGGTTACAACACAGACTAGGCTGCAGTGTTAGAGCCCCCAGAACACAGTGTTGTACACAAGATAGAAGATTGCGTATTTCTCACATATGAACCTGTGCAGAAGTAGTGCAGGGTTGATATAGTCGCTCCACACGCCAAAGGCCCTGGCTCCTTATGGCTCACGGGCCTGTCATCTGGTGAATTCCAGCTTGTGGCTGAAGGTGGCTGCTCCAGCTGGAGCCTGGGAGACGGTAGCCCGTGGAAAGAGAAAAAGGAAGAAGTGGAAGGAAGGCCCATTCCTGTAAGAACACGACCTGAGAAAGGCAGCTCTGTGGGGCGATGGATATGTCAGTCAGTTTGACTGTGGCGATCGTTGAACAATGCATGCAGAAATCAAAACATCACCCTGCACAGCTGAAACACCATACGCAGCATTTATTTGTCAATGATATCTCAAGAAAATTGAGGGGAAGACCTCCGGCACAGTGCCTACCTGTGCTGAGCCCTCGAGAACATGATAGGAAAGTTGCAGATGTCACTTCTGCTCACATCGCACAGTCTGGCATGTCTTCAAAGGCTGCACTTGGTTGCAAGGGAGGTTGGGAAATGTAGTCCTTTTCCTGCGCAGCCATGTCCCCAGCTACACTGTGGAAGGAGAGAATGAATTCGGGAGGAAAGCTCTGGCTCTGCCATCATCGCCTAGGTGGTTTCTCTGCTTCTGCTCCGCCCCCTACAGGTTGTTCTCAACACAGCAGCCAGAATAGTCCTAGCGAATCGGAACGTGTCCCTCTTCTGTGCGGGACCTTCTAATGCCTTTCCCATCTTACTCGGAAAGAAATCTAAAATCCTTACTGGGGTCTACAAGGCCCTGCATAGTTTGAGCACCATCTACCTCTCTGATCTCATCTACCTCTCTCCCCCTTGCTCACTCCACTCCAGCCGTGCTGGGCTCCTTCCAAAATGCCCCCACCTCAGCGCTGTTGCAGTGGCTATCCCCTCTGCCGGGGACACTCTCACCCCACGGAGCTGCCAGTGTAGCTCCTTGTCTCCCTTCAGGTGTCTGCTCAAATGTCCCCTCCTGAAAGAGGCTTTTCGTGATTCCCACTCCCACCGTCCCTAGCCTCCTTACCACACTTCGGTTTTCCAAGGCAATTAATACTACCTGCAATATGTGTTTACTTCGTATTTGTTTCTCCTCTCTAGAACACATGATCTAAGGTCCACAGATAGCAGGTGTGCTGTGCATGCTTGTTGAATGAATGAGCGGACGAAGGTGGCAGAGCATGGGCACGAAGGCGGCAGAACGGGGCTTATTCCTTAGTCCTTTCAGGAGTACCCATTTCTTTCTTTTCTTTTTTTTTTTTATGTAGCGACGGGGGTCTCACTATGTTGTCCAGGCTGGTCTCAAATTCCTGGCCTCAAGTGATCTTCCTGCTTTGGCCTCCCAAAATTATGGGGTTACGAGCATGAGCCACCCATTTCTTTTTTCTTTCTTTCTTTTTTTTTTTTAAGACAGGGTCTCACTCCGTCGCCTCGGCTAGAGTGCAGTGGCGTCATCACAGCTCACTGCAACCTCAAACTCCTGCCTCAGCCTCCTGAGGGACTGCGGGCATGCACCACCACGCCCGGCTAATTTTTCTATTTTTTGTGAGGCACCACTCCTGGCCAGGGCCCATTTTTTGATCTCTGTCGTGGTTCGAGTTTGGAAACAAGAGACTCCTTAGTTTCTTGCTTCGGGGAGCTCCTTTCAGTTCAATTTATCAAATATTCATTAGGCATCAGTGTGTTAGGTATCTAGGATAGTAGAATAAAAGGAGAATAAGCTATAGACCAGTACTGGCCCTCGGGAAACTTGTGGGTTGTTTAGAAGCCTAGATTTTCATCCTCTTTTTTCTTTGCAAGTGTGACCATCTGGTGTTATATAAAAGATCAGGAAAAGAGTGGCTTCTCTCTTTAGGGTGGCACCAGGAGCAGGCGAGGCCTGGGTAGGGAAAGTTCTCGGTTGTAGTGGGCTTTTTCTCTTACTCCCTATGGAGTAAGGCCTCACTCATTGCTGGTCTGCTTAAGAAATCGGTTGAACAAGTTCTCATTCAGTGGACTAGGGCGAAAGACGTGGGAGGGACGGCCTGGCCAGAGGGCTGGGGGAGGTGGAGGGGAGGGCTGGGTGGGTCAGGCAGCCCCAGCTGGAGGGAAAGATGGTGGAGAAAAACTGGGGCTGAGCAGGAGATAAATCACCTGGAAAGATTGCTCCATTATCTTTTCCTGCTCTGGGCAAAATGCAAAAGGTCACGCTTGGTTATTCTCCCCAGACTCCTCCTCACAAGGCCACTTAGACACTGCTCTGACATTTACAGCGGGGGAAGATCGGAGGCCTCTTCTGAGGCCTGGCTCTAGCTTTCCATATTGAGAAGTTTACATTTCTTTTTCCCTTCAGATGAGGCTGCTTGATACATCCCCTCCTACTCCTTCCTTCTCTTGACATTCCCCTTCAGTCTGAGAGGTGATGGGCCCAGAGTAGTGGTTCTCAGATTCTAAAGTGGAGAGGACCACTTGGAGGGCTTGTTAAAGCAAGATTGCCTGTTGCCACACCCAGAGTTTCTGATTCAGTAGATCTGGATGGGCCTGAGAATTTACATTTCTACCAGGTTCCCAGCTGATACTAATGTTGCTGGTCCCAACAACACTGGGAGAACCACTGGCCTAGAGCAACTCGTTTGGGTTTAAAGTCATCCCCCACTAATCTTCAGTCCTTTCCCGCCCACTCCCCAACCAAGGGGAAGTGGGCTTGAGTTATCACAAGATTCACTCAAATCAGATGTCAACGACTTCCTGACCATGGTCGTAGGTCAAGGCAGTCCACGAAACCTCCCTCCCTGGAAATCTCTGAGGATTTTCCCATTTTCCTCGTCCGGGTGAGTGAAGATCTGTTCTCCCCTGGCACCAACCCTCCTCCCCGGCTAGGGAATCCCGGCACCTGAGAATCGCAACAGCTATTGCAGGCGGAGGAATGGAGCACAATAGATGCAGAGGAAGCCGAGGGAACCTCCTCCCCTCCTGGGCTTCCATTTCTTTGAGATCAAAATATTTGCTTCTTCCTGGGCTCTGCTCAAGCCCATGTCTGGGAAACCATTTATGCTTAATGTCCCCGATGCATTAGCAGCCCGGCATGGGGCTCTGCTAATCAGGCTCCTTAATGGCAGCACTGTGAGGAGCGAGGGTGTGAGTGACCGCACCAGCTTCCCAGCCTCAGCTGGAGAGCAAGCGTCTAGACAGAGATCAGAGCCCAGGTAGGCTCAGAGGTGGCCTAAGAATGGGGAGGCCAATCTAATGATAACCTGACCTCCCACCTCCAATTTAGCAAGGGTGCCAGAGGAGGCCCCTTGGTCACCTTGGCTGAAGTAGCAAGACCCCCTACTCCTACCCTAACCTTCTCTCCTCTCCTCCAATTAGAGAACATTGGCCTCCTCTGGAGCACGTCGCTGCCCCCGTGGCTCTCGGCCAGCATTTACTGAGCATCTGTGCATGCAGGACTCTCTCCTGAACCACCTGCTGCCTCCTTCAAAATCCAAAAGCTCATACTATAGTCTGTCACCAAATAGGTGGTGAGGGCCTTCAGCCTGGAATCTAGGGGATCCCTAGGATCCTTTAGCTCTAAGACTATGATTCTGTGTCAGCTGCCACTCTTAAAGAGTTGGGTCTGTACCTTTGATCTACAGAGGGAGCATTTGGAGTGCCCTCATTTAATAGTAACCAGGCTGGGCGTGGTGGCTCCTGCCTATAATCCTAGCACTTTGGGAAGCTGAGATGGGAGGAGCTCTTGAGGCCAAGAGTTTGAAACCAGCCTGAGGAAGAGTGAGACCCCAACTCTACAAAAACCACAAAAATTAGCCAGGTGTGGTTGGTGTGTGCCTGTAGTCCCAGCTTCTCAGGAGGCTGAGGCAGAAGGGTCCCTTGAGCTCGGGAGTCCCAGGTTTTAGTGAGTTATGATGATGCCACTGCACTCTAGCCTGGGTGACACAGCAAGAGCCTGTCTCAAAAAAAAAAAAAGAAAAGA
This sequence comes from Lepilemur ruficaudatus, assembly GCA_963574885.1. NCBI lineage: Eukaryota > Metazoa > Chordata > Mammalia > Primates > Lepilemuridae > Lepilemur > Lepilemur ruficaudatus. The sequence goes on from CAUYRT010012571.1 coordinate 11,213, forward strand.
AAAGAAAAAGAGTAACCAGATAATATTTTTAGAGACAAAGTCAATCTCGAAGTATTTGTCTCTTGTTCCTCTTGACATCTCATGATGTGTTTGTTTCCTGCTATAGACTGAATGTTTGTGTCCCCCCCCAAAATACATATGTTGAAACCCCCCAATGTGATGATATTAAGACGTGGGGCCTTTGGGAGGTATTAGGATTAGATGAGGTCATAAGAGTGGAGCCCTCATGAATGAGATTTGTGCCCTTATAAGAGTTACGAGAGCTTGCTTCCTCTCTCTGCACTCGGCCGTCTGAGCATACAACGAGCAGCCGGCCGTCTGGAACCCGGAAGAAGGCCCTTGCCAGAACCTGACCGTGTTAGCACTCTGAGCTTGGACTTTCAGACTCCAGAACTGTGAGAAGCAAATTTCTGTTGTTTCTAAGCCATCCAGTTTATGGTATTTTGTTATAGCAGCCTGAACTGACTAAGATAGTCCCAATAGACAACTCAAACCACTGGCAGCTCTACAAGATGCTGGGAGGGAGAGATATTCTGTCCCCAACCCTACACAATGAAACACTTGAGAGAGGAGGTGAGTCTCTGCTACTAAGACACACAGAGATTGGAAGGAGCCCGCGAGTACCAGTGACTGGTTTCTGATCAGCTTCTCCTCATTTTTGGAAACTTCAGGACCTAGAAGAACGAGAGCACCTCTAAGGGGGACTCCAACATGGAGCCCCAGCTGTCATCAGAATCACAGGGGTGGACAATGCGTTTTCCTTCCAGGCAGGGAAAGCCCATATGGACACCTGTATTCCAGGCCACCAACAAGCCGGCTGGTTGGCCAAGAGCTTGGGGGCCTCCTCTTTCCTGCTTTTACCATTCTGGCTCCTCAGCCTCAGGTCTGAGCCATGGGGAACCCTCTCCAATCTGCTGGAACAGAACATCACAAACTGCTCCTGTTGTGGTCTGGGCCGCCAGCTCCCCAGCCTGCTGCTGCTCTTGGAAGAGGGCTACGATGTTAGTAATCAGTCCACAGCTTCCCTCCACATGCCAGACCCTTCGTGGGGGGAGGGTGCCCATTTGCAAAGAACCACATCTGAAGCAGACAATTTGGAGTGATGGGGAGAATGGAGGAAACAAGAAGTGCTCAGATCGCCAATTGGGCAACGCTGCGTTTCAGCCAGGCCACGTTATGCCTTTGCTTTTCCCAAGGCCCAGCCTTCTGCCCGTCTGCCCAGCTCTCTTCCCCTTGCCTGCTCCTGGGCCCCATAGAAATGCCAGCTCTTTCCTTTTCTGTCCCTGCTACCTTCCAGGCCACACCTGGCCATCCCAGAGATGGATAAACCTCCCAGCAGGAGGCTGGCTCAGTGCAGGCAAGGTAAGCAGGGCAGGGGCTAGAACTAAGTCCGAGCTGATGAACCTGTGTTCCAGAGCCAAGGGTGGGTGGGAACACTTAGCAATTGACATGTCACCTACTTCCTAGCCCCCTTCCCTACGAGGACATGATCTCCCTAAAGGCAGACTTGACTTAGATCTGTGCTTGACTCAGATCTTTCCCTTCCTAGCTGCCAGCTTTGGACAAGTCAGTCCCCAGCCCCTCTAAGTCTCCTCTTGCTCATCTGTAAAATGAGGGCAGTGACCTTCGTCATCCTTCCCATCCCTGCCCCTTTGGGTTCTCCTGGGTGCTAGTCACACAGGAGGCGCTGTCTTGGCTGCCAGAGAGGTTGGATACCCCTGGAGCAGCCAGAGCCCTGAAACCTCCAGAAGCGGGTGGGCGAGCCCTTCTCTGTGCTGTCTTTCCACGGACCCAAGGGAAGGGGTGGACAAGAACTTAGAAGAGTCACTATGGGGTGCCAGGGGGGTGGGGGGTCTCTTTTCCCTACCTTTGCCCCAGAAGTGTGTGCTGGGTATTTCTCCTGCCTGGCACTGGCCAGGTCTGACAGAGGAATCCCTGCTGGAGATTGATGTCACAGACTTGCCTTCCCCTCCCGAGCCTCGTCCTTGGTGATTTAAGGAATTATTTGGACACAGGAGTTAATGGAAGCAGGTTGCTAGTGTGTGGGCGAATCCATCACTGTCTCCCTGCATTCCAAGAGTGGATCTGTCTTTCAGGGTGAGATATCCTGGAGCAACTTTCCAAGGTCTGAGAGAGAAATGCATGCTGCCCTGGGAGGGTAGGGCTGAGGGCAGCCTGGGCAAGGAGTTTGGAAAGCTGGGCTGACTGCACAGCGGCTAGGACCGGCTGGGAGGGCTTTCCCTTTTGTTTCTTTAATTATGCGGGGAAGGGAGGCAGAGGGTATCAGCGTTAAGGGGGATGCTGCGTCTCCAGCCCCACCCCCACCAAGCTGTCTCCTGCCTTGGGAACTAGACGCATCCCCACGGCCCACTGCTCAGGGTGGGGGCTGTGACGAAAGCGGTGGAGGTGCGGGCAGTGGGACTGTTTGACGGAGGGGTGCCGTGGCAGGAAGAGGACGGGCTCCGTTCCTTCCATCCCCCACTCTTTGAGCTCAGCACTTCCTGGAGGTGGCACTCTGGGAGGAAGCTATTTTGAAAGCACAAAGACCTAGTGATAAAAGGCTGGGCGGCTGGGGTGGGGTCTGGGTGGGATGACAGGAGGGAACGATAATTATGCAGGTGGGGGCGGAACTCACTGGGGCAAGAGAGGACAAATGCCCGCTCCAACCCCACACAGAGCCAGGCCTTCCCCGCAGCCTGCGTGTGGAGGGTGCGTGTGTGCGTGTGTGTGTGTGTGTGTGTGTCCACATCTACATTTAGAGCGAGCACAGGCTTGCAGCTACCGAATATTGGGGTGGGGGGGAATGACTGGGGACCATGCTGAAGCTGTTCTCTACCTCTCCACCCGGCAGACGCTTCCTCTCGGATATTTGCTGGGGCCGTGTTCAGTCCTCTCCACTCCTTATTCCTGCTGCTGCTTTCGCCTCCCTCGGTTTCTCTCTTTGCCCCTCCCTTACTCCCTCCCTCCCTGTCTATCTCTGATCTCGAAAATGGGATGCCAGAGAGAAGACCCTCCCTTCTGGCTGCCACTATTTAAGATGCAGCAAGATGGATTTAAATCAGATTGAAGAAAGAACTGGGAGTCGGGGGTGGACGGTCCTGGAGAGAAGGCAGCCCCGGGGGGTGGGCTGTGGATAGGCTCATAGAATGTTAGAACCACAGACCTGAGAAATCTGCAGGTCTCTCCTGACCTTACAGATAAGAAGCTAGAGGTCCTTTTGGGAACGTGTCCCTTGGCCCTGGGGGGGGGTTTGCTGGGGAGAAGTGGGGTCTCCCCTCCTGTGCCCCCATGGCTAGCAGATCCCCCACCATGCACTCATAGCCCTGAGTGTGTCTCAGCCTTTTGTTTCTGAGGCTCAGAGGAGGAGGCGGGTTTTGCTACACAGACCATGACTTTTCTCCTACAGCTGGGGACACTGCAGTCTGGACAGCCCTCCAGAGCTCTGGGCCGCAAGGCCTGGGTGTGACAGCCTAGGTGTCCTTCTCTCAGGTCGACTGCTCTCTGGATGTTCCTCTGCTCAGTCCCCGATGCCCCCGGGAAAAGTCCAGCTCTGATTCAGGCTCAGGCAGTGGATGGCGGGGCCAGCTTAGAGTGGGGCCCTTGCGGTGGGCCGCTCCTGGAGCAGCTGTATTTGGGCGCTGCTCCTAGAACCTGCTCTATGGTCCCTCCTGCCGCCCACTCTCCCGCCCCCAACCCTGAACCGGCTCCGGCCAAACCAGACAGAAGGGGGCGCTCCTGGGTCATCCCACGGGAGGATTCTGGGCTGATGCCTTCGCCTTGGCTCACAGAACACGAGAACTTTTGTCTGTCCATCTGTCAGTCTGAAGGCGATGGGGCAGACCCTTACAGCAATTTCCTTCTAGCAGGTAGAGACAGAGACTTGAGAGAAAACTGGCTTTTATGACTTGTCCTGAGACTCCTTGGGCTAGAAGGAAACTGATTTCTGCCTCTAGGAGGTCATTTAGTGGGGCACATCTCCGCTGGGTCTTCATTTGGGGACAGTGTAACTCCTGAACCTTTGCCAGTCTCCAGCAGCTGCCTCTCTTGGGGGAGCTGACTGTCTCAATTTTCTTTAGAATCATTTCCAGATTGATCTGTGTTGCTATTGCCTGGGACCTCACCACTAGGTTCTTCATCGTGGAACAAAAAAAATGGCTTTCTCTCTTTCTCCAGATGTAGCAGTCAGTCCTCTGTGACCGTTCCTGGACCTCTCGGATGGGGACAGGCTGAGCAGGGCGTGGGGACAGGTCAGTGGGGGGCAGCACATGCCCGACCCTGGGCTGACACGGTCGGGGCTTTGGGGGCAGCAGCTGCCCTGTGGGAAAGCCAGAACGGGGAGGCTGCCCAAGGTTGGGGTTAGGGTTAGAACCCTAACCCCTGCGTTCTCTCCAGCTGTCTTCCTTATCCCCACTCTGTCACCCCAAACCTCTGTCCCACCCTCAGGTGTTTCTCCTCTCCAGTAACAGGGCCTGTGTGGGCTTTGGGTTAGGGAGGGTAAGATGCCTGGATCAGGTTACGCAGGCCCAGAAGAAAAGCCTGGACTTTTGGCTTCTAGCCCCTCCAAATTCTCTCTGTCCTAAGGATAGGGGGAAGTCCTGTGTGAGGTAGCAGGTATGGAGGAAGGGACCTCTGAGCTGGAGACAAAGGAATGGTTGACAGCAGGGCTGAGGGCACAGGCCCGTGTCTGGAGTCTGTGAACTTATTCTGGGGGGACATGCCTGAGTGGTCTTCAGATCTGGCCCCTTCCACTGGAGTCACTGTTCCCCCTAGAATCTGGCTGAGAGGGAACTCCCAGGCCTGGCCTCCATGGGTCACCCTCATCCCGCAGGCCACACGTTTGCCTTGTGGGTAGGGTGGGGTTGCCCTAGGGGTCCTGACATCAGTGGGTGGGTACCAGCCCCAGCCCCACTCCAGCCGCCCCCCTGAGGCCTTACCTCTCACGCTGTCTAGGGCAGTAGGGGTTAGAGACGGGACCTTCTGTGACTGCAAATCTAAAGAGAAGCAAATTGCATGGGTCTGTAGGCCTGTAGCTTTCTCTTTGTGTCTCTCGGCTCTTACAACCAGGACATCGTCCTGAGGTTCCACCTAAGCTGCTCTAGCTGCAGCTTTAGTCCTCTCTTTAGCGTGTGGCACACACTGCAGACTCCCGGGACGCCCGCCTGTGCAGCGGGTACGGGAGTGGACCAGTGAGATGCAGCTCTGCAGGGAGGGCCAAGGATGAGGAGGACTGCGTCAGTTCCACAGCCCATCACATCAGCCTCTTTGTCCGTCCCAAAAGTCAGAAGTATGATTCGTCCTGGAGGAGTGTTGGTGTCTTCAGGGGGGAAGATTGAGGACTGGGAGCAGTCTGCCCTGCTCAGCCATGTCTGAGATCTCTCCTTACTGAAATAAGGCCTCGGCTGGACCAACAAGAGAAAGGACCATCCAGGGGTGGGGACCTGTGGCCTTGGGGCCACATGTGGCCTTCTGGATCCTTGAGTATGGCCTTTTGACTGACTCCAAATTTTACAGAACAAATCCTTTTAATAAAGAGAAAACTCAGTGAGTTTTTCCATTCTAAGTCACCATTTTGGCTGGGCGTGGTGGCTCACACCTGTAATCCTAGCACTCTGGGAGGCCAAGGCAGGAGGATCACTTGAGGTCAGGAGTCCGAGACCAGCCTGAGCAAAAGTGAGACCCTGTCTCTACTAAAAATAGAAAAAATTAGCCAGGTGTGGGCATATGCCTGTAGTCCCAGCTACTCAGGGGGCTGAGGCAGGAGGATCCCTTGAGCCCAGGAGTTTGAGGTTGCTGTGAGCTAGGCTGATGCCACAGGCAACAGAGTGAGACTTTGTCTCAAAAATAAAATAAGATAAATAAAATAAATAAATCACCATTTTTCCTTTTTCTCCTGGACACTGGGCATTAGCTGGATATCAGCCTGTTCAAGGAACATCAGGCTCCTAAGATGGAAATAAGGAAGCACAGAAGTCAGAGGTTCCCTCCTGGTCCAGAAGTGAGTTAGAAGTTCACTGGCACTGCCATTAGGAATGACTCCCCCCACTACAGCTCCAGAAACCTACTGCTTAGGGAACTGGGAGTTTGGTCCAGCCTGGTGACGGCTCCCTGGCATATAATCTGAAGGCCTAGGGTGGGGGCGGAGGGGAAGGTAGGAATTGTCCTATTCAGTAAGCGCTCTCCATGGCTAGGGTGTTGGTCTAAGCATTTCACATGCTTTCTCTCATGTCATCTGCAAACTACACGTTGAATGAGGTCTAATCATGATTCCTATTTGACAGATGAGTAGACAGAGGCACACGCAATGATGATAAAAATTAAAATAGTAATAATAATGATAAAATTTTAACAGCTTTTTAAAAAAAATTGACCCAGTACCCTCTGTGCAAGCACATAACATACACAGTATTATTAAATCCTGGAAATTCATCAGATTATCCCCATTTTCAGGTAAGAAAACTGAGTCTGAGAGAGAAGTGACTTCCCCGGGGACATGGAGTCTTAGGGAACGACCAAGCCAAGAGCCACACACTTCTGTCTGATTCCAATGCAGCCTGTGCTCGTGGTCCCTTAGCAACACCACCTCCCAAGGGGCCACTGTGGAGAGAGCAGGTGGCTGTGGAAGACAGTCCCGCTGGCCTTGCCAAGCAGCAGTGCCCTTGGCCCTTCCCGGCTGCCGCGCTGGGAAGTTGGGGAGGAGCCCCCCAGCGCTCCCCTTCATCCCCACCTGCCAGACAGGGAAGCTTTGATGTTATTTTCTCACCCGCATGGGACTGGCTGTGTAAAACAAACCCGTAACCTGCAGGAAACAGATCCTGGAACAGGCTAAACAGGGAGGCAGGGGCTGTTGCCCTGGCCTGAAGCCCCTGCCTCCCTGCTCACTCTCAGGTGTGTCCCCTCACCCTGGCATCCTGTCTGGGGTTCCCGTCAGTCTCTGCTCTCTCTTCCTCCATCCTCACTGTGAATCTTGCAGGGCTGTGGTTGCCTTGGTAACTTGAAGGGATCCTCTTGAGGTTTTCTGGAACCAGAGAGGGCTGTGGAGCGAGGAGCCGGGCTCTGCTGGGCTGCCTGCTACAAAAGGGAAGAAACCATGCCAGTGCTCATGCTCCTGCCAGCCAGCCAGTCCTTCCTTGGGTCTGACCTCAGCCTCTTCTGTTCCACCTGTCCTTGGAGTGGGCTCCCACTGTCATGAGAGCTGCTGGACTCCTGCTTACTCCTGTGACCTGGCCTTGTGGTCTTAATTGGTTTTATGGAGTTCAACGTTGTTTTTTTATGGGACAGATAATTATGGTGAGAGGAGGTCAGGCCCTCCTCTGCCGGACTTGGCGGGTCCCCCAGCGATGCTGACTCTCCGAGCAGCACAAGCAGACTGACAGGCCAGGGTGGACAGTCACAGCTGGGCCATGGAAAGAGGCCGAGTGTCCACCTTCCACTCCCTGCGATGGGATAAGGGAGGAGAATGAGCTCCGCCTGCCTCTTGAGGAGGCCCACGCCTGCGAGGCTGGCGCTTGCCGTGCTGTCCCTGGGGAGCAGGAGGGAGAAGAGGCAGCAGGGGGCAGCTGTGGCTCTCCTTCTAGGGGCCTAGGGCAGCTCTCAGGCCTCCTGGGGGCGTCCAACGTGTGGCTGCCTCTGGCTGTGCCAAGAAATCCTCAGTCTTTGACAGCACTGGCGCCCTGTAGAGCTGGTTTTTTTCTTCCCTCTCTCCGTCCAGTCTCTTTCCTTTCCTTTCCCCCACCGTCTCAGTCCAAAATATGATTTCCTCCCTGTGTCAGTCTCCATACTGGTCACCGTTTCTCTCTTGGTCCCTGCAGTCCTGGCCCTGGGCCTCTCTCTCCTCCCCAGGTGGGAGGTGACTTGCTCCAGCTGGAGGCAGGTCCGCTCACGGCCTCACTGCTGCCACGGGAGGGGTCTGAGGACGGTGGAGCTAGACGGGGTGGGAGCAGGCAGTGCAGACATGCCCCTCCAACCCTCATGGCCACGAAGAGCCTGGCGGGAGAGGCTTATGTGCTTCTCTCCAGGCTGGGAGCCACTGTCTACGATTGTGACGCCCCAGTGGGGCGAGAGGCCAGCGTGGCCTCTGGACCAGGCTGAAGAGCTGTGAGAAAGAGCTTTGACAACCTCTGAGAAAGAGCTTTGACAACCTGCTCTGTCTCTAGTTACTATCCGTCCTGTCTCCTTCTCGAAAGGGAGTGAAAGCAGCTGACCCATTCATGGCAGACACATAACTGCACGTTCAGGCTGAGCCGGTTGCCGGGTATGGCCATGGGAACGGACGACCTCAGGAAGACCCTTACCCACTCAACATCTTATCAAGCTCCCTCCTTCCCTTGCTTTCTGACTCAGTGGCCGACTCCTTAGGAGCTGCTTCCTTTTTAGAGTAAGTCCTGTCCTGCAGGAAAGAAGGGAGGAGTGAGGCTGGAGCCACCCATGCCAGAAGGGCTTGGAGTCCCTGACTGCAGAGGCAAGGCCCCTTGCCTCCTCCTCCTCCTTCCTCTCTTCCTCCTCCTCCATTTAATTAGCTAATGTCTGTAAAGGGCTGGGTGGTAGAAAAGCCCTGTACAAATGTTGAGCACAATTTCATTTCTAAGACTAGCCAAGAATATATTTGCAGACTTGAGCGAAAGGTCACTGGGCCTGCCTGGGACAGAGGGAGGACTCCCTGCAGGCCCCAGAGGGAGGATGGCTAGGGCAGGGGAAGGAGAGGTCACAGTGGAGGCCAGGGTGCCTGCCTCCTCGGTCCTCCAACTGAGCACCTTGGCACCATGCCTGCTTTGCTCTGCCCCCTCCCCTTCTGACTCCCAGGGTCCTAGAGGCTGAGCTCTCTCTGCAGGGACCATGGTCAGAGACTTCCCCCTGGGAGATTATGCTAATATTCACAACAACTGATATTTATTGAATCCTTGCTGTGTGCCAGGACGTGCTAAGGGGGCCGGAGTTCTCCAGCGTCGGGGGAGGTGGCTGCCGGGCTGGGGGAGCTTTACCAGGGAGGTGAGCCCCCTGCATGTTGCAGGCTCTCTGAGACCTTTCGGAAGGTAGCACTATCTTCTCTGACCAATGACAGGCGCTCCTGCTTTGTGATTCCCCAAGTCCCCCTGGTGTGGATGTTCTGTGAGCTTTTGAACTCTCCTTTCCCCAGTGACAACATACAGAGCCCTAAATCCATTATGAAAGAACATTGAGGCCAATTAGTCTTGACAGGCTCCATGCCCAGGGGGCAGCTTTCCAGCTTCCCCTGCTCCAAGGCCTGCTCAGGCCACTTCTGCGTCTCTTCCTGCTCAGAATTCTAGGGGCAGCCCCTCCTTCCACCTCTGAGAGGACCAGCCTTAGCCATCACAGGGCCACAGCCAAGGCAAATGGCCGGGGAGGGCAAGAGAGACAGCAACACAGGGAACGGAGGGTTCAGAAAGATTCAGGCAGGACAGGCGAGGGATATGGAGAATGGGCCTTCTTTTTTTTTTTTTTTTGAGACAGAGTCTCACTGTGTTGCCTGGGCTAGAGTGTCGTGGCATCAGCCTGGCTCACAACAACCTCAAAATCCTGGGCTCAAGTGATCCTTCTGCCTCAGCCTCCTGAGTAGCTGGGACTACAGGCATGTGCCACCATATTCGGCTAATTTTTTCTATATATATTTTGTTGGCCAATTAATTTCTTTCTATTATTAGTGGAGACGGGGTCTCGCTCTTGCTCAGGCTGGTTTCGAACTCCTGACCTTGAGCAATCCGCCTGCCTCTGCCTCCCAGAGTGCTAGGATTACAGGCGTGAGCCACCGCGCCCGGCCTGAGAATGAGCCTTCTTTGTCCTCACCCTATTC
>CAUYRT010012573.1:0-30722 GCA_963574885.1 Lepilemur ruficaudatus
CTGAGCAAGAGCGAGACCCCGTCTCTACTAAAAATAGAAAGAAATTAATTGGCCAACTAAAAATATATATAGAAAAAATTAGCTTGTCGTGGTGGCACATGCCTGTAGTCCCAGCTACTCAGGAGACTAAGGCAGGAGGATTGCTTGAGCCCAGGAATTTGAGGTTGCTGTGAGCTAGGCTGACGCCATGGCACTCTAGCCCGGGCAACAGAGCAAGACTCTGTCTCAAAAAAAAAAAAAAAATTCTAAGGAACAGTCATGATTCTTTTGAAATGCTTGGTATGCTTTGCTTGTCATACTGTCCTGCAGCTGAGATGAGAGTTTTTTGCTAGACAAAGATTAGAGTTAATAATATTTGCTGAGCTGGGTTTGACCTAGTCACAGGTCTTGGAGAATCCGTAGCATCATACTGAGAAGCTATTGAAATACTTGCCTAAGGCGTGATGGCCTCATTTGCACGTGCCTTTCTGAGCATTTGCCAACTCTCTCCTCTTCATTTCCCTCCCCAGCTCAAAGATCAGTTGCCAAGTCTTGTTGATCCTGCCTCCTGATACCTCTTGAATCCGTATTTCTTTTCCCCTCTATTGCCGTTACCGTAGAGGCCGTCGTCATTTGCCACCTGACTTTCTTCGATTTCTGCCCAGTTGCTCTCCCTCTTTCTGGTCTTTAAACCCTTTCAACCCTTTCTGTGCCATCAGAGTGATGTGTCTTTGAATGTTGCAAACCAGTTCGTACAGGGGCCTGCCTGATTGAGCTGCAGCTTCTCTTTCAGTCTTGTGTTCACCATTTTTACCCCTTCTCCTGCCCTTCCTCTCTGTCCCCTTGTCCACTCTAGGCTGCATCCTGAAAGAAGCCATGTTCTCTTGAGGTCTGCGGTGCCCTAATTACAGAAGCGCCTTCCTTCCTTCTCCCTCTACCCCACTTCGTTCAGATCATTCCTATTCCATCCTTGGGATCTTACTTTTGGGTGGCAGTCTTTTCTCATAAAAGCTTCCCCAGCCTTAAGTCGGACAAGGCACTCTGCTACCTGTCCCTACGATGTGCACTTCCTCCATCACGGTCCTGGCCGTACTCTGTGGTCATTGGCTGGTTATCTGTCCAGTTCCCTCCCTAGACCAAGAACTCCTAAAGGACAGGCCTGTCTGTATCTTGTTCTCGTTTGTCGTACCAGCATCTAACACAGTGACCAGCCCTGACTGCGTGCTAAATAAATATTTGTTGAATTAAAAAAAAAATTAAGTGAGAATTCAATACTCCTTTAATCAATGGTAAAGAAACACTTTAGTAGGATGTTCTGACAACTGCTCTAAAATATCAAATATTTTAAGTGGAATTGTGATTTTTTTTTTTTGGTTACCTTTTTTCCATACTTTAGGATTCCTGTACATACATACAAGCTCATTTTATCTCCATTTACTGAACTCTAAAATAAGCCCCTTGTTAAAATAAAATAAACCAGCTCGGTGTGTGTATACATGGGAGGTTTTTTGGGGTTTTTTTTTTTTGCGTATTTTTAATTGATAAAAACATAATAGCCAACAGAATGACTAAGTAAAGGAGAGCTTCAGATGCTGCTAGTTTAGATATAATTTTCTCAAGTCCAAAGGATAACTCAGTGAATTTAAAATAGTCATTTAAAAATGTGGACAGAATTTGTGGATGTTAAGATACAGATTAATAGATCGTTAGGAAGTATTAAAACTTAAAAAAAAAAAAAAAACAGCCATAGACTATGAAAGCAAAGAGTACCTGGGTACTTAATGCTGGGAGCAACTCTAACAAAACGTTATGCTTGTGATGGAGTCGAGGTGGTTCATTTGCAAAAAAATTAACAGGAAAGGCTGGGAGGCTGGTGGTGACCACTGTGAAGGTGGCAGCCTGCACCGTTATTCGGTGCTGCAAACAAGGGACCACATATAACTCGGTGATGACTTTATGAGTCGTCGTAAACCTGTCCCCTGATGGCAGCTTGAAACTGGAATCACATTCTTCCCCTGAAAACCTTTAATTTAGCAAAGCCCTCTATTGAAACATTTACAAGCAAACGTGAACTTTTACCGATTCTTACATCTCATAAAAGCCGTCACTTTGGAGTATAGTTCAGCAGCATGAAATGTGTGAAAATGTGAAGGCAGGACATGTTGAAAGTTCTGTTCCCTTTGACAAGTCTAATAGGAGTCTCTCTTCTCTCTCCCTTGTTGACTTAAATAAAGGAGTGTTTGTTGATGTTGATTTATTTTAATATGCCTAAGTACAGCATCATCATCAATTTTTTTTTAAAGTAAGCTTTATTTTTTAGGACAATTTGAGATTCACAGAAAAAATGAGAAGGTAATATAGAGTTCGCATATACACCCCTTACCCACAATTTCTCTTGTTATTAACATTGTACATTAGTTTGGTACATTTGTTACAATTAATGAACCGATCTTGACAAATTGTTATTAACTGAAGTGTATAGTTTATTCAGATTTCCTTAGTTTTTGCCTAATGTCCTTCTTCTGTTCCCAGACCTCATCCAGGATCACATATTACATTTGGTTGTCATGTTTTCTCAGGCTCCCATGGACTGTGACAGTTTCTCAAACTTGTCTTTGTTTTTGATGTCCTTGACGGTGTGAAGGTGTGCTGGTCAGGTGTATTGCAGGTTGCTTCTCTACGGTCTCATATTTTTCTCATGATTAGACTAGACTTATCGGCTTGAGGGAAGAAAGCATGGAAGACAGAGTGCCACTTTCAACATATCTTAATAAGGGTAAAAACTATCAACATAATTGTGACTGTTGATTTTGACGGTTGGTTAAGGTAGTATTTGGTGTCTCCGCAGTAAAGTTATTGAAGTTATTCCTTTCCCACTGTCTGTACTGTATTCTTTGGAAGGAAGTCTGTATGTGCCGCTCAGACTTGAGTAGGAAGTTGTGTTAACTCTTCTATAGGGAGGAGTAGCTACGTAAATTATTTGGAATTCTTCTGCCTGGGAGATCTGTCTCTTTTCCTCGTTTATTAATTCATTATTTACATGAGTATAGACTCATGGATATTTATTTTATATTTAGATTATACTCCAGTACTATATACTTCATTTATCTTTTTAGCTCAAATTTTTCAACTTTGACCGTTATAAATTCTTTTAGTTGATTCCTGTGTTCCTTTGACATATTCTAATCAATGGGGAGGGGGGGTTGTGCTTTGAGATTTTTAAACACTTCCTGAGTTTCTGCCACTACAAGAAAAGCTCATCTTGTATATTTCCTGCCCCAGTTCTAGAATTAGCCATTTCTCTAAAGAGCCCTGATTCCTTTAATTGGAAAATCATATTCAAGTGGGGGTTCGAGGTGTGTTTATTAATGCTGGGGTTGTTGTTTCTTTTAGGCTCTCTCAGTTGACAGAGAAGAGAAATATATATGTGTATACTAACCTAACCCAAGTGCCCATCGGTTCATGAGTGGATTAACAAAATGTGGTATCTGCATCCTTTGGAATACTACTCAGCCACGAAGAAGGATGAATTAAGTCTTTTTGCAACAGTTTGGACGGAACTGGACATAATTATCCTAAGTGAAGTATCTAAAAAATGGAAAAACAAATACCACATGTACTTGCTATTAAATTGGCACTAACTAATGAGCATACATGTGCACAGAGGGAAGTAAAACTCAGTGAAACAAGGCAGGGGGATGGGGGAGGAGGGACAAAAACCTACCTAATAGGTACAGTGTACACTATCTGGGTGATGGGCACACCTATAACCGTGACTTAAGCATAACAAAATCAATTTATCTAACCAAAAATATTTGTACCCCAGCAATATTTTGAAATAAAACTTAAAGTTAAAATATATGAAGCATATAGCAAAAATTTTCCCCTTGAGGAGGCTAGAATGACCCATGTGCTAATAGATTAGAGTTCTAACATCAGTAATGACTCATGTTTAGCTCCATATAGTTACAGATCATTAATTTATTTATTGAAACAAGGACTTTCAATTGCCTTACGCTTTAAGCTCTATTTTATGTGCAAGAATCCTATGTCTTTATTCAAGTAATTTATTTATTTATTTATTTTTTGACTGCTACCTAGCAGAGGGAAGTCTTGGGATCTATTTGGTAATATAGATTTGATAACACTATATTTTTTTCCACGTTAGTGGTTCAGTATTGTTTAGGTATTCAGTTCTTGACCTCATCATGATTTTAGTGATTTGGGAGGGACAAAAATGAGTCTTAAGTAAAAATCTTTTAATGAAAGCAAACAAAGGATCAACTTTTATGGGAAACTGGGCAGTCAGTAAGCACTTTTCATTTAAGTCCAGACAGATGCTGTAGAGAGATGGAGAGAGAGCCCCAGGGGTCCAGGGATTATAAGGAAGCAGCCCTGCTACATCAGGCCCAGCAAGGCTTCATGATTTTGCCTTCGTGTTGGCCACTTCACTACTGATTGTTTTTAAAGAGCATCTTCTCAGAGATTTCTGGGCTAATTTTCCCGAACCACACACCTGAGAGCTCAGGAGCTACTTTGTTTTTTGTTTGTTTTTTTTCTTTTTTTGCTTTTGGTGTTTTTTTATTTGTGTGTTTGGTTTTTTTTTTTTTTTTCCTTGCTTGTTTGGTTTTCTTGTCCCATATGCCACAAAATACCATCTTCTTCTTTAGGGAATGACACTTTTGTTTAAAGGTACAATTTCCTGCCCCATTTTGGGGGAAAACCATTGCCTCGTCTGAGTCTCAGCTGAAGCTTGCGTTCATTCCTGCGTTATAAACTTGGCCCCAGCGTTAATATGTTACCATCTTCCTTCCCTTTATGCAGCTATTATATTATTTCTACCATCTGCTCTTTTCTAATATTTGTTGTCTTTAAATCTTATTCAACACCCTTTAAAGCTTACAAATCCCTTTTATTCTGCCTGGTCCACCCTCTCTTTTGCTGCTATTTTCATACTCCCTGTAATTTATCAGTAACATAATGATCATTGATTAGCAGTCTAGGATGAGCCATGTGTTCCTACCTTTATCTATGTCTGGCCTTTATCTTTATCATCGTGTGGCTTTACTTGCAGTGAACACAGGCCTACAGCACGCCTCGTATCTCCATGCTGAGTAACTGGTCTGTAAATCAGGAGGTAGAGTGTTCCTCAGATATTCTTGAATTTGTTACAATTCTTTCCCGTCATCCAGCTCTCCAAATCCAGCAGCCACTTTATATCACTTAAGCCATGTTTTATCTGTGTCTTCTGTGTCTCTAACCTTTAGTCCCTTGAAACAGGCACAACAAAACAGGACTCTGACATTAACCACATTTTGCAGGTCCCTTGGGATTTTGCCTCATCCTTCACAGCAACCTCCAAAGTAGATCTGGGTCTGGGGGAAATTCTCCTCTTTCAGTCTCTTCCTTCTCTTGGAATTTGGGGGTGTTTTCGCAGAGTGACTTACCAAGAAAACATGCCAAATCCTCAAGGATCATATATCCCTTTACTCTGTGGTTGCTTCCCAGAGACCAAGCTTAATGGAACATCTCTGAACTGACTTCTTTCTCCCCTTCCCCTCCTCCCTCCTCTTCCTCCTCCAGCCTCCTCCAGCCTCCTCCGCCTTCATAAAATCTGACTCTAATTTAGCCTTCAAATGAGATTCAAATGAGTCCATTCCATTTGGCATAACTCTGACAGAAAAACAGAACTGCCGTTTTTACTGGGTGACACGGCATTAAGAGGGTTGTTCTTTCAGCCCTGCTGTGCTTTATTAGGGATGAGTCCTGAAGCTGCACTTCATACAAGAGGAAATATCCTCAGGCTAACAAGATGGTTTAAGATCACATGAAATCAGCGATGAGTAGAATGGCTGTAAAGTACGGGCTCTACAATTACTGCCACCTTCAGCAAAAAGGGAGTTAAGGAATATATATTTCAACTTATGGCAACCTGGTGACTGTCTTCCTTTCCATAGGTAACTACTTTCTAAATTATAGTGACCTTCCTCACATCTCCCTGTTGTATGTACAAGGTACTGCGCTAGGTTATGTGGGTAACGTAGACTCTAATTCCTATAGGAATTTGTATTATTATTAATAATCATAACTAACATATACCAACTGCTTGCTCATCTGAGATCACATACATAGTGGTGGAGCTAGGATTGGGTCATGTGGTAGGTTAAGATATTGCCAAATTATTTTCTAAGATATTGAATTATTTTATATTCCCAACAGCAGTGCCTGAGAATTATACTAAATCCTCATCCTGCAACTCTTAGTGTGTTCATTCCTTTTAATTTTTGACATTCTAATATGTGTGTAGTGATATCTCATTGTAGTTTCAATTTGCATTTCCTTAGTGATTAACGATGTTGAGCATCTTTTCATGTCCTCATTTGCATATGTACATCTTCTTTGGTAAAGTGTCTATGTGTCTATGTAAATCTTTTGCTCATTTATTAATTGGGTTGGTTGTTTTTTTATTATTGAGTTATAAAAATGTTTTATGTATTCTGGAGACGCATTCTTTATCAGGTATGTGATTGACAAATGTTTTCTCCCAGTCTGTGGATTACCTTTTCATTTCTTTTTACCTTCATTCCTTAACAGTACCTTTTGCAGAAAAGTTGTTAAATCTGCTGCAGTGAAGCTTGTCAAGTTTTTTCTTTAGATTGTGTTTTTGGTGTTGTAGCTAAGAAAACTTTGCTTGACCAAGATAGCAAAGATTTTCTCCCAGTTTTTTTTCCTAGACATGTTATGATTTTAGGTCTTACCTTTATGTCTATGATCCATTTTTATGTATGGTACAAGGTATAGTTCAAAGTTCAATATTTTACACTTGAATATCCAATTATTTTAGCATTTTTTGTTAAAAGATGATCTTTTCTCTGTTGAATTGCCTCTTGCATCTTTTTAAAAAATCCATTGACTACTCACCGGTGGGTCTATTTCTGGTATCTCTGTTCCAGCAATCTGTTTACTTTATGCCGATACCACACTGTCATTATTACCTTAGCTTTATAATAAATCTTGAAGTCAGGTAAAGCAAGTCCTCCAGACTTTTTCTCTTTTAAAAGTTGTTTTGGCTACTGTAGGTTCTATGTAGTTTCAGAGAACTTTTACAATCAACTTGTCAATTTCTACAAAAATGTCTGCTGGGATTTCAATTGGGATTCTTATGATTCTAAAGATCAATGTAGAGAAAGCTAAGAACTTGATATTGAGTCTTATCTTTCCATTTATTTTGGTTCTTTGAAACTTCTTTCAACAGTATTTTTTAGTTTTTCAGGTACAAGTCTTGAATGTATTTTTCCAGAGTTATCCCAAGTATTATATATTTCTGATCCCTTTATTAATGGTATTGATTTGTTGATTTGAATTTCAAATTGTTCATTTCTATTATATAAAAATACAATTGAGTTTTCATTACCTTGTATTCTCAGATTTGTTAAGTGCACTCATTAGTTCTAGCAGCTTTTTTGTAGACCATGTAAAATTTTCTATGTAGATTATTTTATTATAAGCAACAAGGAGAAAGCTGGCCACGTCTTCCACGTTTTTCTTGGAAATTTCCTCAGCTAAATGTCCAAGTTCATTGCTTACAACTTCTACCTCACACCCAACACTAGAACACAATTTTGCCAAGATTTCTCCCCCTTTTTAAAAAGGAGTACCTTTCCTCAATAACGTGTTCCTCATTTCCATCTGGGACCTCACCAGAATCTGTTTTAATAGTCATGTTTCTAGCAACATTCTATTCCTGATGATGTATGCGTTCTCTAAGACAATGGAAGTGTTCTCTACAGCTTTCTTCACTTGTTTCTGAGCCTTCATCCAAATCACCTTTAATCCATATTTCTACGAACCATTATCTATTTTGAGTTAATTTTTGTATACGCTGTAAAATAAAGGTTAAACTTCATTGTTTTGCATGTGGACATCCAGTTGTCCCAGCAACCATTGTGAAAAGACTATTCCTTCCCCATTTAGTTATCTTGGCACCTTTTGAAAATCAGTTGACCAATCCATGAACATGGGATGTCCTTATATCTATTTAATTTCCTTCAACAGTGTTTTGTAGTGTTTAGTGTACAAGTCTTACACTTCTTTTGTAAAACCTATTCCTAAGTATTTTATTCTTTTGATGCTATTGTAAGTGGAATTATTTTCTTACTTTCATTTTTGGATTATTTATTGAAAGTTTATAGAAATGCAGTTAATTTTTGTATATTGATCTTACAACCTAGCTAAACTCATTAGTTCTAAATAGTCACTTTGTGATTCCTTAGGATTTTCTGTATATGACATCATTCTATGAATAGAAATAACTCCACTTCTTTCTTTCTAATCTGAATAATTTTATTTCTTTTCTTTGTCTAATTGCCCTGGCTAGAAGATCCAGGACAATGATGAATAGAACTGGCAAGAATAGAAATGGTTATGTTAGTCCTGATTTTAGGAGGATGGCATTCAGCCTTGCACCATTATATATGATGTGAGCTGTGTGGTTTTTGTGAATACTCTTCATGTGATTGTGGAAATTCCTTTTTATTCCTAGTTTGTTGAATGTTTTTCTCATGAAAGAGTATTGGATTTTGTCAAAAATATTTTTGGCATATGTTGAAATGAACATGTTATTTGTGTGCCTAATTTTATTAATATACTGTATTACATTAATATGGTGTATTAATACGGTGATTTTTGTATCCTGAACTAACTTTGCATTCTGAGAAAAAAACCCATTTGGTCATGGTATATAATTCTTTTACTACTTTTGCTGGATTTGTGTTGCTAGTATTTTGTTGAGGCTCTTTGTATGTATTTCATGGAGGATATTAGTTTGTAGTCAGCCCCGCCCTCTGGTCCCCTAGCTCCACCCACTCTTGCTTCTGCATCACTGACTCTGTCCTCACGGTCATTCTTCCTTTGAGCTGATGAGATGCTTGGTTGGACTTATAAGTCACACGCTGCTGCCCAACCGTACCCTTGGGGTTCTCTCTTTTGCATTGTGGACAGACTGAGAATTTTCTAAATCATCCAGTGCTGATTCTTCTCCACTTAACAGTTCCTTCCTCAAGTTACGTCTTGCATCTTGCATTTTACTATACACATTAAGGACAAATGAGGCCTTGCCTGCTACACTTTGCTTGGAAATCTCCTCAGTTAAATATTCACATTCATCCCTTACCAGTTTGACCTTCCATCCAATACTACAGACAGTTCTGCCACGTTTTCTTCTACTTTATAACAAAGATGCTTCTCTCCCAGATTCTCATAAAATGTTTCTCATTTTCTTCTGAGATCTCACCGGGAGCCGCTTTGATGCTTGTATTCCTACCAATAATGTTCGTGACAATATACGTATTTTCTAAGATGATAGAAGTTTTTTCTACTGTATTCACATCCATCTGAGTTCTCACCAGAACCACCTTCAATGTCCATATTTCTACCAACCATCTCTTCAAGAAAATCTAGAATTTTTCTATCATACACTCCAAGTTGGCATCAAAATCTGTATCAATCAGAGTTCAACAGAGAAACAGAACTGATAAGATGTATATATATATATATCATATAAATGTGTATATATACTTTTTTGGTTAATATCCAACGTTTAAAGTATCGTCTATGTTTGGAAATAAGAGCCTGAATTTATTAAGGACATGTGCCTTCCAAATCCTGCAATCATTGTGCTATTTTTTGCTTTCTTATCATTGTCCCTTCATTAGAAAAAAAGAAACCCTGTGAAATATTTGGGTTTTTTAATGCAGTCTCTTCTGCTAGAGCACACAAATACCTACTTCTGCAATGAGAATTAGTCAGTAAGTGATTGTTGAACATGGAAATAGTACGACACTCCAGAATTTCCTTTAGTTTATGTATGAATTTTCTTGACTGAAGAAGCCAGATTCCTGGAGTGGAATTACAATCTCCAGCAAAGCAGAAAATCCCACAACTCGGTGCCCCTCTACAGATTGCTGCAGCCCAGCCTTGTGCAGCTTGTAGTTTGTAGCAGGTTTCACCATCTCCTTGCACCCACCTTCCTAGCAGCCCTACTGGCTGTAGCTCCATTTCTCTCTCTTGCCTCAACACCCAGCTCTATTTAATGCCTGGCTCTATTTAACACGTTACCTGCATTTCTACTCTGACATTTTTTTTATAACATCCATTATGGCAACCTCCAGCCATGCTGAGCTACTTGCCTGGGTGGTCCACGTTATCTCCCTAGGTACCAGTTATTGTTTTTGTTTGCACTCTAATGTTACAATTTCATACATGTTAAGTGCTATATCCTTAGTGCAATTTTTCTCATAAGTTCCTTTTTTATAATGCAGGATTTTGCAGAATATGAGGCCTTTTGAGATTACATATATTGCAATATAGTAGAAACTCTTTTTGAGATTACATATATTGCAATATAGTAGAAACCCTTTTTCTGTGTTATTAGAAATCTTTTTTCTCAAATCTCTTTTTTCACTTATTTTGCACAAATGTACAAAAATAAAACAATGTAGTTCTTATTGGCTGTTTTTGTGAACTGAAGTGGAGACTTCAAGAAGTTCAAACCAAAAAACTGAAAATAGTAATAGAAACAGACACATCTCATGTATCTTGCCCTAATTATTTATAATTACAGTCCCATATGTTGAGGAAGACACATTAGCACGTGAAGAAACACATTGAGGGAGATTAATTAAAAATATAAAAGGTTTTAAAACTTCTGATATAAGGTAAAACAGGTATAATATATATGTCTTTAAAAATACAATTACATGGTGGCATGTGCCTATAATCCCAGCTACTCAGGAGGCTGAGGGGGAAGGATGGCTTAAACCCAAGAGTTCAAGGCCAGGCTGGGCAGCACAGCAAGATCCCATCTCTTAAAAAAAAAGTCATTAGAACCTCTTGTTTGTCTTTTCTGAGACATATATTTAAAATTCCACTCTTTTCAGCTGATAATCTGTTATTTTGATCTTGGTCCCAAAGTGATATTTAAAAACATGGGGGGAGCCACTGAAAGTAGAAGAAAAGTCGTAATTTTTTATAGAGCCTTTTCCCACTTGTAATTCCTTTTATTATTAGGTAACAGGTGTTATAAAGTATAAGCCAATATCCTTTTTCATGTCATTTCCAAAAGTGTTACATTTTCCTTTGCTTCTGTATTTGAAAGTAATAGGTTTAGAAAGGGAAAAGCCAGTCATTCTTCAAGTACGTTTAAGTACATTGCAGACTTTATAGCAGATGTTCTTGTCCCTTCCCCATATCATCTCCCCACATTTCTTCACCCCTGTGTGGATCTTCAGCACGTGGGCACACAATCTATAAGCTATTTAGAAGTACCGATACCAAGCTCTTGGATATTTTCTTGTTAAAGAACATATATAATTAGAGTGTCATTGTGTTAATAAGGAAACACTGGATAGTCACAATACTAAATTATTTTTAGTATAAAATTTGTAGCATTGTTTCAAATATCTACATAGAAAACATAATTTATGAGACTAAACATCTGTGGCAAGTTAATAATAGTAAGACAATCATTTCTGAATTCTGATTTCTTCTGTTTTGTTTTGCCTATCTGGAGTTTTCTTTAGTATAATATTGATAATAATCAGGAAGGTTGAGGACTCTGGAGATATGTATAACAAAAAATAAAAAAGAGAGAATACTTAAGCTGGATATGGTGGCATGTTACTCCCAGCTACTGGGGAGGCTGAGGTTGAAGGATCCCTTGAGCCCAGGAGTTCTAGGTCAGCCTGGGCAACATAGCAAGACCCCATCTGTAAAAAAGAAAAGATTTAGAATAAAAGTGGTCATTTGTCTTCAAATGTTTTATGGGCAGCTGTGTAGAGCAGGCAGCAGACATAAGTTCCTGTTGTTTGAACAGAATGTAGACTTGTTGAGGCCAGGATCTCATTCTTCATACTTAATCACCTTAAACTTAGCAACACACACTCTTGATCCTCAGCATAGAAGGCATTTGATAAATTTGGCTGTAAGGCTGAACTACTCATTAATTAACCAATTAGCAACAGGCAAGGTTTGGAGGTAGAGTAAGGCAAATTTTGATTCAAAATTGTGAAATTACTTACAATTAGGGCAGGCTGACACCAGAATGACCTACCGTAAGAAGTACCAATCTCCTCATCACTGCAAGTGTTATAACTAATGTTGACAAACTCTTAGGAATGTAGGATGGGTGACCTGGACTGTCCTCCCAGTGCCTGAGACTCTCTTCTAGTACTACAGGGCTTGTTGTTTGTTTCAGGCTAGAATCTAGGAGCTTAGGGGGATTCCAGGAAGAGTGGTGCTATTTAAGCTATCACTAGAGAAGCTTCTAGCGATGTCAAAGGAAAAATTATTCAGTGATATTTGTTAAGGCATGGTAAGGAAGACTTATTCAGGACTATAGAACTAGCTATAGGGGTCTTGCATTGGGAGAGACAGATTGCGCTCAACTCTGAATACAGCGTGGGCAATTCGGAATTTATAGCCAAAGAGTGCGGTGGGAATCAGTGGATGGAAAATTACTAACGAGTCAGAGGGATTTTGGCTAAACTGACCTAACAGAATTCTTGCTGAAGACAGGACGGGGGGTATCAGATACCACCTTGGGGATGGGTGGAGGATGAGAAACCTGATCAGATATCGAAGATACTCATATATCCAGGATGGGGGTTTTCAGGCTGAAATGACTCAGCAGGGTTCTTGGCTCAAAGTGGGGTTTTTCAAGAAAGATGGGCCTTGGAGAAGGTTCAGGAACCTGGCTAAAGTTTGGCCAAGCAAAGAACCTGTGTCAGCAAGTAGAGAAGGGAAGAACATATTGAGGCATTAGGTTCATGCACTTCACACTGGGGAATAAGTTCAGTTGGGATTTTTGAAACAGTGCATGTACATCCTTATGTCTGACTAACTTACTACATGATTGGAAACTAGGAGTTTGTGGTTAGTGTCTTCATGTGTATTTATTACAAAGATGACTCAAAGAATCACTGATGCATCACTGAAAAATTGCCTTTCCAATGCCAAATGCAGTGGCTCACTCTCTTGCCTCCTTTTGGACTTTGCTTAAATGTCATCTTATCAGTGAGGACTCAGGTGATCACTTCATTTCCATCTGCAATGCGCACCCTGCTTTCTAGCAATACCCCGTCCCCTTTTCCTGCTTTAGTTTTCTCTTTGGCACTTATCAACTTTACATTGCTGTATTTGATTTATCTATGTTATTTATTGTCCGTCTTCCTCTGCTAGAGGTTTGTGAGGGCAAAGATTTTCATCTATTTTGTCCGCTGCTTTGTCCCTAACATTTAGAACAATACTTTGCATACCATAGACCCTCAGTGGGATATTTTGGATTGAACCAAGAGGGGAAAAGGGAATGTCTTTGCCATTTGTAGTTCATTCCCTTCTGACACACTGTCTCCCAACAAATTTGAACTTCTCATGAAGCCATTCAAAAACATGAAAGAAAATAGATGCAGTGAAATAGACAAAATTGAATCACTCTCTGCTCAAAAATTCTCTTTCATACGCTCGCATTCCACAAATTTCAATTTTTTGAGACGTAAGTAATACCCACATCACCTCTGTTTTTATGGACAATTTACACTTAAGTGGCAATTATTTTAATCAGATCAACATTCTAGAGTGTGAGAGTTCAGTGGGGAATGAGGGAAGGGATATTTTGGGATCACAACGAGAGATTTTGATATTTTTAAAAGCTGTTTTGTCTCCATTTGGCACAACATTTAAAAAGTACAAAAGTATAAACAGTACAAGTCTTCCTCCTGTTCCCATCCCTGTCTGCTCTTCTGATGCAAGAGCGACTCTGATGTCCCATTGTCAAGAAAGCCAGCCCATGCTTTTAAAAAATAAATACCAGTGGTACTCTGCTGTACACACCGCCATGCACTTCGTCTTTTTCACTTAATAAATATACCGCAGGAAAGGTGGCAGGAGATTTTGGACCAGTGGTGGGGATAAAGGAGGCCCTGGTCACCACCTAGGTCCCTAAAGAGAAGCAGTTGACGAGGGGAGGCCAAGGGCACATGTTTGCCTGTTCTGTGCTTGGGTGTCCTTGGCACGTCTCTGAAAACCAACTTGGTGCTGCCCAGTTCCATAGCTGCAACGGTGCCTGAAATGCCAAACTTGGGGACCTGAAGGGGTCAGGGTAGGGAGGAAAATCAGAGAGGGAGTAACCATAGCAACCGTCTAATACACACGCTCAAGCATTTTATATACTTCATCTCTTCCATGCCTGTGTCCTTAGACAGCAAGCTCCCCGAAGACACGGGCTGTGCCTGTTTAATTCTTCACTGTGTCCTCTATGCCTGGCACACTGCCTGGTCTGCATTAGATAAATGAACAAGTACGGGTCCCTGCTGTCCTTCAGCCTTCAGACTTCCACGTAAACCCCACCAGTGTCGTCTTCCCTCCTCCTCCTTCACGACGCCCTGGTACTCAGTCTGTTTTCTTCTTCATGTTTTAAACTTCCACCACCCTCTCTCTCTGATGTGGATTTCTTCCCCCACGATGGCTGTGGCTTGGTGGCTTGGAACGTAGTCTCCCTCTTTCCCTCCCAGTTGCTCCTAAGGGTGAGCAAAAATGAGCTCTTTTCACTCTAAGAGTTTTGACTGCTCATTACCGAAAAGCGACAGTTGGAATATCACACATGGGGAAATGGCAGTGATTTCAAATGGATGGCGTCCAACACAAGCCTGAACGGGCCAGATCGCCATACCCAGGCTGTCCCCAACCCCTCCGTTCCACCCTAGGCGACGTGCTATGGCAGTTGGGGAGGAAGGAGAGGAAGCTACTTGGTTCTGTCTTGGAGGAAGGAGCCACATGCCAGCCTCAGACTGCTGCGTTCTTATGTTCCTTCTTGCCTCTGTTCATTGGACTCCTTCCTCTCCATCCAATTCAAGTGCTTGTCGATTACGTTATTCTTACCTCCTGTATCTCTGTAATTTATTTTCCTACCTCCATCTGAAGCCGCCAAGGCTGTCCAATATTAAATAAGCAAATGTTTCCAGTCCTCACTTCCACTATCCCTTTCCAACTAAAGCCTTCCAACTGCAGAAGGGAGAAATCTGTCTTTTCTACAAGACAGATGAGTAATTTGGAGGCTTTGATGGATACATGACAAATGTCCTTCTTAGGGATATTTAAATGCAGGCGCTTGATTTTGTCTGGTTTTTTCCTCTTTTTTTTTTTCCAGTGTCCACACTTGTACATTCATATAGAGATAAAAATGCTTGTGTATAATTCCAGATAGCCCATGTAATTATTGACTGTAATAACTAGGTAATCTTTCTGAGGTTATTACTGTACAGTTTTCTAATCTCACTTTACCGTAATGAGTATTGCACCATGATCTACATAATGCCCTCTTGCTTGTATTTGCTAGATATGAGTTTAAATTTGGTGGCATTTATGTTAAAACATTTTTGTATGTTCTCATTTCATTACTAGGCTTTTAAAAATGAATTTTTATGTGAGAATCTTGACTTCTGAGTATAAGAAATATCCTCACCAATTCTTGCTAAGAAGAATCTGAAAGGTAATACATATAAGGTGACTATGTCATTGACAAGTGTTAGAGAAGAGGTAGAGAATAAAATATTTTAGATAATCATAAAATATTACGTCTGCAGCCAGAGCAATTGGGCCTTGTGTCTTTGGGTTGGTTGCTTCTGTACTGAGTCACTGAATTTGGAGAAGGAAACCCTGGGTTTGTGTTACTGGCTCTGGGATCTTTCTTGGTCAAGTGCCCCAACTTCTCTAAACTTCAATGTCCTTACCTACCAGTAAGAAGGTAATAGTGCCTCCCTCATAAGGCACTATTAAATTGAGGATTAAGTAGGATAATTTATCTTGTATGTTTAGGAGCACAGTTTCAGAGCCAGATTGGTGGGTTTGAACTGTGCAGTCTTGAACAAGAGACTATATCTATGCCTTTATTGTATCATCTATAAAATGGGAATAATTATAGTACCTTACTCAAAGGTTGTTATGAGGATTAAAAGTAATTAATACTGTAAAATGCTTAGGTCTCTGGGAAATAGTAAGTAGGCTCAGTAAAACTTAGCTGTTATATGTTGCATGTAAGCATTGCATAAATCCTGACATATTTTCTTACCTATTTTTGGCTTCTGTGCACCAGTTCATTTAATGTGTATTTAATGAAATTATTTTTCACAGCTTTAGTCAGATTTTATAATATAAAGCAAGTGAATACTCAGTAGCCATAGGGAGCCTAATTCTGGTGTCTCCTACCATGAGTTTATTCATATTTAACTATAACATATACACAAGTATTATCCTTCCTCTTTGTACTTTTTTTTGGAGGCAGAGGCTGCTTTCATCTTTGGATACCTCTTAGGACTCAGAAGACTGCCTTACTAGTAATAAGTATTCGTGCTTAATAAATATTTCTTGACTGTGTGAAATTGGTTACCAGTTTTGGAAGGAACTCTGGCAGCAAATGAACAGGCTCAAATCATTGTGGTAAGGGATCAAAGACAGTATCTAGAGTGAATTCTGTTATGAAGAGGAATTTGTAGAAAGAAATGGAGTTTCATGTAAACTCAGTTTTTGAACTCCAAAGGTGCTGTGATATAATGAATGCACAGGCTGGAGGATTCAGCTTTAGCCCTGGAGTCACCTTGGGTATAATCTTAGACGAGTCAGTTCATCAAATCTCTATTTCCCCATCTATAATGTTAATACAGAGACCATAATATCTCCTCCTATTTCACAGAGATGCTTAAAATTGTTAACAGTGGTGATATATGGGAAGGTGCTTTGTAAACTATGAAATTAATGTATAAATATTAGGATCATTGATGTTCTGAGAGGGAAGCCAATGATTATGAAGAAGACACTAATTTTTTCTTTCTTTTTTTTTTTTTGCCACTAGATATTGGTAGCTTATTCTTTTTTAGCTGAACTGGACTTAATCTTGTCTATTGAATTCATTTTGAAAAGAACAGGGTAGAATCCACTGATTCTTTAGAAGACAGAACTTATTACATGAGTCAATACTTAATTCCAAAATTTTGCCCTTCGAATAAGAGGGATGTGTATCCGTGGATTGAAGCCTGTGGGAGGAGGGGAAGGGGCAGACACACCACTGCATGGGCTCATGCAGTCACTCTAATTCTCTTCTTTCTCTCCGTCTGTCTTCTGTCTCTCCCCCTTTCTGTCCATATCTCCAAACACTACCACAGTCACCCTCGTCCAAAGTAGAAGGCAAGGGGAGAAGTGGTGAGCATTCCCACCTTCAGCCTCGATAACAACCATGAAGTGTGTCGCTCTAAGCTCTGATCATAATGGAATTAGAAACACAGTGATATTTTAAAAAAATAAAAAATAAAAATACACCTGTAGCTCAAAAAAAAAAAAAAAAAAAAAAAGAAGGATCTGACCATAGGGTCTCAGCTCATTGCTAGGCGAGGTGTAGCTGGTAGAACTCTGTTGCAGAATATGTAAGGATGGAAGGAATCAGAGAGATTAGCAAGTTCAAACCCTTGAATTTAGTACAAGGAGTCATCCTGGTGCATTTCCTTTGTATGCCTGAGAACAAAATGTTTCTGGAGCTCATTATTATCAGGGAGCACTCCCTGGGCCCGGAAGCCCAGAGATGTTCCTCTGTAACTCATCAGAAGCTTGGGTCATTTCTGAGACAATCAGTTACTGCTGGGTCACTGAAAATGCTTGGGGTGGGCAGTGTGGGAGGGGATTCTATGATGAGAAGGTGATGGATGGTGTGTCTTAACAGAAAATGCAGACAGAAAATGCAGAAAATGCAGCTACTCCTGACTCATTCTCAGGGTGATGGGCATTTCTCGTTGGACTGGTTTCCTGGTGATGACCTTGCACTGAGACCTTTGCCCGTTTGCCCCATTCCCTTCAGGCCTGGTGGTTGGGGGTTGTGAGCCAGCTGGCTGGGACGTGGAGTCTGGTCCCGAGGCTCAGGGACAGTTTGCAACCGTGAGGCAGAGCCAGGCTGACTAGTTCAGAGTGGGAAACCAGGGTGTCTTAGCATATGGGAGCTGTTGGTTAGCACTCTGAAGCTCTGGGCTCTTGGGGGAAGGCTTGAGAGATAGCACTTGGATCCCTGCTGAGCTTATTACCTTAAATTAGCTCCCATGGTCTGGTGGCCAGTGCGGGAGGGTGAATTCTCCCAAGCCACAGAAAAGTGTGTGTGTGTCTGTGTCTGTGTCTGTGTCTGTGTGTGTGTGTGTGTGTGTGTGTGTGAGAGAGAGAGAGAGAGAGAGAGAGAGAAGGTTCTCTAAGATGGGAAGGAGATTCGGTTAAGCTTCCATAAAGAAAAGGGTTGTTAATACCTTAATTCATATGAGGAAAGTACAAACTCTATCAAGAGGAGGCTGCTTTTTAGAGCAAGTTCTGAGCCAAGCCCAGAATGCAGGTGAGCAGTGAGCAGAGGACTTGGCAGTGAACTTCATACTTTACTTTTCCCCCTTAGTGCATCCCTAAGAGATGAGCTTTTATGTTTAACCTCTGTGTGTGTGTGCGTGTGTGTGTGTGTGTTCTTCTTGTGTACACAACAGGGTGATGACATTCACTGTCTTCACAGGAAAGCACTAAGTGGGGATTAGCTAAGTAACGAGGCCCATTGGAAGGGTGATGGAAACGCCCGATGAAATTGCTGATGGATTTCTCCCGGCGGGAAAGTCTCTTCAATGCTCCTTTCATCTGGGTCTTATGGGCAGCATGTGCCATCCTTATCTCTGCGGTCTCCTTAAGCCTTCCCCTCTGAACCCTGGCCTCCGAGAAGCTTTGGACCATTTGCTAAAATGATTACTGGCTTCTCCCACCAACAACCAGGGGCAGCAGGACTCAATATCCACCAGCGTGGGGAGAAACCAAGACGGGAATTTTGGCTCAGTTGTCAGTAATTCACCCCCATATCTGCCCCAAGGAAAACATCTTTTCAAAAATATTCCTTCCCAAGTATATATTGTACACACTTTCTAGAGAGCAACTTGGTAAGATAGGCATTCAAAATTCTTAGAAACGTGCATGACCCTTGCCCAAAGAATTCCACTTTGAGCACATAACCCTGCGTCTTCTCATTTACTTTTCTCTCTTTCACACCCAAGTGTATTGCATTTAACTAGAGAATGGAACCACTTTTAGACTTGGAAATAACCAGTTTCCTCCCCTCGTCTACCCACCTGACTGCTGTAAGTCCAAAGAATGCTCGTTAGCCGGGCTCTGGCCTTCCGCAGGCTGCTTCTCCTCTAGTTACAGATGTGTTCAAGGAAATCAATACATTTGCACAGGATGATGGAAACATAGATGGAAATCAGCTCGAGTGATCACAGTCCGCACTGTCAATTTTACAGATGAGGAATTTGGCACTCGGAGAAGACACGTGGCTTTCTGGAGAGTTTATACCTCTCTGAGGCCATAGAAGAAACCAGAATCCATGTGACTCCCATGGGCTTTTCCCTAGT
This sequence comes from Lepilemur ruficaudatus, assembly GCA_963574885.1. Classification (NCBI taxonomy): domain Eukaryota; kingdom Metazoa; phylum Chordata; class Mammalia; order Primates; family Lepilemuridae; genus Lepilemur; species Lepilemur ruficaudatus. The sequence continues at coordinate 19,446 of CAUYRT010012573.1, forward strand.
TATGGAGGCTTCATAGTGTGGGATATAAAGTCGGGAGAAGTAGGGTGAACTTTTATACACTAGGACAAGAAGTGATGTTTGTTCTATGTGTTGTGGTACTTCATAATTCACTGTTACTAATATCTATGGGTTATTCTGTATAATTCAGAGGTTGGGACCATGTACCTCAATTCATTCAAGTCTTTTATCCAGGAGGTACAAGTTCTGAGATAAAGGAAGGGAACATTCTTTATCAGTCACTCAGCTAAGTCTCAAAATGTTGGGTAGCTCTTATACTGGATTTTTATCAGGGCATTTGGGGCAGGTGCTTCCTATATGCTAAGCTATTTAAATACAGATGCTCCTCGAATTGCAATGGTGTTACGTCTGTATAAACCCATTGTGGGTTGATTGAGACACGAGCGAGGAGTGTACTGAATGTGTATTGCTTTTGCACCATTGTAAAGTCGAAAAATAGTGAGTTGAACCATCGTAAGTTGGGGACCATCTGTGATTTCATGGTCAATTTTATGCGTCAATTTGGCTAGGCTATTGAGTCCCAGACACATGGTCAAACATTACTCAGAGTGTGTCTATGAGTGTGTTTTGGGGTGAGATTAGCCTTTGAATTGTTAGACTGAGTAGAGCAGATTGCCCTCCCTGATACAGGTGTAAGCAGGACTCCTGCCTGACTGCTTTGAGCGGCAACATCAGTCTTCTCTGGCCTTCAAACTCTAACTGAAACATCAGCTCTTTCTGAGTATTAAATTTACTGGTTTTCATACTAGAATTTATACCATCAGCTATCCTGCTTCTCAGGCCTTCAGACTTAAACTGAAACTACATCATCAGCTTTCCTGGGTCTCCAACTTGCTGACTACAGATCCTGGGACTTCGAAACCTCAGTAATCACATGAGCCAATTTCTCATAATAAATCTCTCTCTTCTGTCTCTCCCTCCGTTATGTATAAACTATATACATGTAGTTACAGGTAGATCCTATTGGTTCTGTTTCTCTAGGGAACCCTAATATACAGCCATGTGTTGCTTAACGATGGGGATGTATTCCAAGAAATACATCATCAGATGATTTTGTCATTTTGTGAACATCACAGAATGCTCTCACACAAACCTAGATGCTATACCCTAATACACGCCTAGGCTATATGGGATAGCCTATTGCTCCTAACTACAAAACTATACAGCATGTGACTATATTGAGTACTGGAGGCAACTGTAACATAATGGGAAGTATTTGTGTATCAAAATGTAGAAAAAGTATAGTAAAAATACAGTATTATAATCTTATGGGACCACCGTTTTATACGTGTTTCATCATTAACAGAAACTTTGTTATGCAGTGCATGATTGAATACATGTGTTTACGCTTAATCCTCACAAAGACCCTATGACATGGGAAATATCGTTGTTGTTACTATGCTATCTTTAAAATTAGGAAACTAAGACTGGTTAAGTTGCTTGCCTAAAGCTACATAGTACATCTGGAAGGAGCCTGAATTCACCCCAGAGACCTCATATGCTCCATCTGTTTGATTCACTCTCTGCTAATATGTCCCAAAAGCCATAAACTGGTGTGTAGTGTTTGATCTAGCCATCCAATTCTAAGAATTTATCCTCAGTAATAATGGATGTGTAAGCATAAGGATGTATCTCAGAGCATTTATAATAGTAAAAACTTTTAAACAACTTAGATGATTGGTTAAATGTTCTATGATACAGTTAGTGGAATGCTGCATCCATTACAATCCATGCCTTCAAATACTACTTATTTACTTGGGTAACCACTCAGGGTATATTAAGAGTAAAAAGCATGTTATAAGCCTAAGTAAATATGATAACTTAATGTACCCTGTTATGCTAGATAACATTCTGGCATTACATTTTATCATGTTTCCTTAGGCTTCTAACATGGTGTTTTTATTCTTATTCTGGAACAGAAAAAGGACATTAGGTAAGAACTAATGACATCTGAATAAAGTACAGATTTTCACTAATAATATATCAAAATTGGTTCCTTAATTGTGACAAATGTACCATGTTAATAATAAGAAAAACTGTGTGCGGGGTACATGGGAACCCTTTCCACTGTCTGCACAATTTTTCTAAAACTATGCTAAAATAAGTTTATTTTTTAAAAGTTGCAAAGCATTATACCCAAGAAAGAAAATAATACAGGCTCTTTAAAAATTATCACTCCCATTTCCTTCCATAGTGTCTGTAATTCTGGTCATTAAAATAGTCCTTTAATTTAAGGATAATTAGAAAATAAGTTCCCTGGAGCGGAACTCATTAGACCTTCTTCCACATTATTTCATTTGCATGGATCAGTTGGGCAGATAAACTGGCTGTCATTTTGGGAAACAGACAAAAACGTCTTCAAAGAGTAGACCACAGGCCAGAAAGAGAAGGGCGACCCTCTACCATTACCTACTGTCGTCTTTTCCTGCCCTCGCTAAAGGCTTCAGTGGCATCGACAGGGCGGGACGATGTATTTTCATGCATGCACAGATGGTTCGGGGATGCAGGAGGGTATCTGCTGAAGGGGGATGTTTCCCCCCAGTTTGACCCAAGACAACACGAAGTGCAGTTTGGGTTTCTTTTCCAAAATAATTCTCTTATGCAATCAGCTCTTAGATTTGAAAACATACCTGCTCTATTCATCAAGCTTCATTGTGTTATAGAAAGAACCGGTTTCTCATCCCAGCATGGCCACTCATATAACGTGTGACTTTGAAATAAAAACCACTAAGTTTAGGCATCACATCTCTCAAACGAAGAATGTGGACGAGATCACTATTTTTCACACTGTACGTTACTCAGCCCTGAGAGTTCCTGGCAAGTCCTCCAAGTGCCAGGGTTGCATTAGCTTCTCTGGACCCCTTAACTTAGATTCCACCAAAGCACCTTAACATTTATCTGGTTTACGTATTGATCTTCTGCATACAATTTTGTTTGATAGCAGGAATTTTGTTGAACTCTAACATTAACTGACCCTACAATCTTGAAAAAATGGCCTAAAAGCACAATCAGGGTTCAAATATTTATTTTTCAGGCATGTAATCAATACTCTCCTCATACAAGAAAAAAATAAACTACCACAAAAAGGCGCACAACCAGATATAGCTGGTTTCAAAATGAAAATATCCCTACCAAGATAGTTTCTGAAACATTCCTTTCTCTGTCTGCCAGTGGCGACAGGGCATTTTTTTCATGCAGCTACATCGTAATTCATCCTGCATGTCTGCTGAAACTTCCAACGTGGCACCGCTGCCTTGTGAACAGGAAAGGCAGCTCAAGTTAGTGATTCTCCAAAGCCTTTGCAACCTTGTTCTGCGAAATCTGTGTTTACAATGGTTAAGAAATGGCAAGACATAGGAAGATATGCTGGGAAAAATCATTTCCCTAAGAAGCAAAGGAGGAGTAATGTCTTAGTCCCAGTTTCAATGGAAGTGGTGTGAACTGGTTGAGTCAACTTTGAGCTGAACAGATTGATCTTTTCCCCCCTCCCCCGCCCCCCGGCATTTCAGCTAAAACTCTTATGCAGACAAGCAAAGGCCAAAGAGCCAGCAGGCTGAGCTAGCAATGCCAACACAGAAGATCATCAAACTATGTTAGATGGACATTCTGAGCCCCTAAAGGCAGTGATGACCAGGACCCTATTAGAGCGTATGAGACTTCCACCAATAAGATCGGACCATGCCTTACCTGCCAGTCCCCTATGGGTCCAAACTGGGCTGAGCTCAAATCTCCCAGAAACTTCAGGTTTAGAAGTAACTCTACTCTGCAACCTCTCCTGAACCACGTGACATCCTAGACATCATTTATTCTTGGAGAGGACAATTATAGCAGGAAAAGGACAAGGGGGTAAAAAAACTCCTCCAATAGAGTCCTGGTGGATTCCATAACTGTGTCCCTAGTCACCATAAGACAGAGAATGCCTCTATGGTCCTTTCCATAATGTTGTATTAATACGTGTTCTGATCAATAAGAAATCACACTGGGCCACCGAGTATTCATCTTAATCAGTGCACTAGAAAGCCACGCTGCCCGTGGCTGGCAAAGGCACCCAACCATCTACCCGATGAACTAAGATCAATCACATGTTCCTCAGCAAATGAAAGCATCTATTTGAGGGAAGCATTTGAACAAAACTCTATCTTACGGGGTCTGTTTAATGTAGTGTACATGAGAAATATGTTCTATAGAAGACAGATGTCACTTTATAAAAGGGGATACAAAGGGAAAGGGTTTGCAGAAATGTGCAAATTATAATTTATGCTTATTTATATTACTAGAATTTTATATTATTAGATTTTTTTCCGCATCATTGTTACGTCAATTATTTTGTTTATTACTTGAAGAGAGCCATTAACCCCATGTTTATTCCCTGGTAGAGAACAGAAGAACAAGTAATCTAGGAGCATGGATACATAAGGCCATATAAAGTTCACGGAAATAGCTGCAAGTTCTCGAACCTTTCCCATTTTGCACTTACCTGTTTCCATGGAAATTCGCTTTTTATCCGCCTTCCCCCACCACCTTTGCTCAGTTTAATCCCTACATCACAACCCATGGTTTTGTATTTGATTGTGCTTTTCACCGTATTGAGAACTATGGCTGGCCAGGTACGTGTTAAAAGGAAAATTCTAGACAAGCTCTTTGTATACAATCCTCATTATTTAGTTTCATCTGTGCAGATCGCTGTCTACCTGGGCCTGCAGCAGAGACCGCACTGTATAGTCTTTAGGAGGAGAAAGATCAGGATGACAAAACACACTCTGGACACTGTCATGAGTAAGTCACTAAAATGTCACCATAGCATCATGGTGAGGGCTCCGGAATCAGCCTGCTTAGGTTCAAGTCGTGATTCTGTTGCTTATTGACACACTCGTTTGGATAGTTATTTATCGACTTGAAGCCTCATGTCCATCTTCTGGAAAAGTGTATAATAATACCTACCTTCAGTGTCCTCGTGAGTATTAAATGACCTTAGTGATATAAAGTCCCAGATCCTGGTACAATTTTAGTAATTGTCCCTTCCTGCCCGCCCTTCTTTCCTTCCCCCTTCCCTTCCTTCTCCTCCCTCTTTCTCTCCCTTCCTTCCTTCCTTCCTTCCTTCCTTCCTTCCTTCCTTCCTTCCTTCCTTCCTTCCTTCCTTCTCTCTCTCTCTTTATCTCTCACTCTTTCTTTTTTTCTTTCTTTCACTATTTTATGAGAGCACATTTGGGAGTACTAATCGAATGGCTGTCTAAGGCAATGGTTCTCAAGTATAGTTTTCTAACCTGCACAATTAGCGCCACCTGACCTGGGAACTTATTAGAAATGAAAACACCTTGGCCTCACCCCAGACCTCCTGTATCACAAATTCCAGGGCTAGTACCCAGTAATCTGTGTTTTAACAAGCCTGCCAGGTGATCCTGAATCTGGATGTTCTAACGTGAATTTTTAAGTCACGCAAGTGAACCTCTGCCTTCAGCGAAGATAAAAAGTGAAAGGCCTCAGCTCACACTGTAGAAGGACATTCAAACACTGTTAGTACTATTAGAAAAGCACCATCGTGAACAGCTCAGTCTGTCAGGGCTGTGCCGTCTACTCAAGATGTAAGTAAGGATGGGAAAAATCGCACGAGTGTCAGCTGCTCCGTAATTATTTAGTCACTGTCAGGTAACTTACCAGCGTGGGAGTATTGATCAAATGCACTCTTGGTAAATGGCAGCGGAAGTTTGAACTGTCCCCAATTTAATAAATATTAAGATACTGCTGCAAGGATTGGTGAGGATCTGGGGGCAGCTAAATGGACTCACTTCCATTGTCTTCCTTGAAGCATCTGTGGTTTTTTGGAGAATATTATAAAATGAAATATACATGGGGGATGAGACTTAGGAGACCTGTCTGGTCTCCCAACCATGACAATGTTAGCATGTATTCAGACACATAGAAGACTTTGTGAAATTGTTTCCATATTCAAGGATGATATGGAACAGTCAGTTAGATACACTCCCTGCAGACATCTCTCCGTCTGTTAAAAAGGATCATTGTCCTTTTTAACTGAACTACCTTGCTTGGTCTTTTTGAGAAGACTCTTTTACGATGTCCTCAAGATTTGTTCTAGCCACAGGGAAGAAAGTGGAAGAAGTTATACATCTTTTAGCTTAAAAGTTAACTTTTTGCTAAAATACTTCATGGAGAATTTCTGTTGCCGTTGCACTTAGGATTTTTTCCCTTCCTCATTGTAATGGTGTCTGTCTTTCTTTTTTATGACTAGGAAAGTATATTTACCACAATATTAGTTGTTACTTATTGGTTCATTTTCTATTCACCTTTTTCAAATCAATTCAATTGTCCTTATCTTGAGAAACTAAAGTAATAACCTTAAGAGAACCCATAATGATAATTTTATATGCACTAAAGCCAACAGAGGGGAGAGGAAAAAGAGATCTATGCATTACCTTTGAAAGTCAAGGTCCTTCTGCAAAATCTTTTTGAAGCATGTTAAAAATAGAGCAATATTTATTTATAATACTCAACTGTATTTCAGTTATCAGATCTGAATGAGAAATTTTGTGCACCTGCAAAGTACTTAAATGCTAATAGAATTCTTCTAGACTTGTGCTGTTTAAGGAAACTATGATGTGTCACGTATATAATTTAAAAATTTTTAGTGGCCAAATTTAAAAATGTAAAGAGAAACAGGCAGAGTTGATTTTAATAATTTCAATAATACATTAATATCAATATATTAATAATATACTGATTTTAATAATTTTAATAATATATTCTCCTTAATGTAACATATCATTTCAACATGTAATCAATATAAAAATGTCAGTGAGGTGTTGATATTTTACATTCTTTTTCATATTAAGTCTTTCACATTCAGTGTGTGTCTTACACTTACAGCACATCTCAATTTAGACTTGCCACATTTCAAGTTCTCAATGGCCACATGTAACTGGTGGTTATCATATCACATCATATTTATCATGGCAGTTTTAGACTTACTAAAAGGGTGAGTCTGTAAGGTATCTTCTTAAAGTTTCTTCCAAATATAATACATAATGAGAGGTGAATACATATACCTACAAATAATTATTGCTAAAATAAAAAGTGCATTGAATATAAAGCTTTTGATTTGGCAGTAATTATATATGGTAAGAAACAGTTTTTCCTGTTACTCCAAAACTCTTCTTCAGCAACAGCATTGCAGTCCAGCCGACACGTGTAGCTGTTTGTAATAAGATGCTTCTGTACCATCCTTGTTTAAATTTCGAGAGCTTCATCAAGCACAGGATTTCCCCAATTCTGAGATATGCTGTTCACATTTCAACATTTATGAACATAGAACACATCCTAAAATGAAGGTGTACGCTTAATATAGTGGTCCTTTTTCTTTCCCTGAAACTTTGTTATTGAATCTACAGGACATCTTAAATTCATGGAAAATAGATTCTTATTTAGACACTGTGTAGTTGTGTTTTTCAAGAACCTGTTTCAGCACTTTAGAGATGGATTTCTTAGAGTTTTTCTTAAGGATCAGAATTAAAAGGTGGGAATATACAAATAATACACAATGGAATTAAGCATTTGCCTTGGATAAGCAAAGGTGAAGGAGATAAAGGATAACTTTCGGTTCCAGCTGTGGGTCAACTACAGGGGACATAAATGTATAAGACATCGTGGGACTTCACTTTGTTAATATCGTCATACTGTTCTGCCATGGCTGCTGCAACAGAGCTCCCCATTTTGTGGTACAGGAGCTAGTAGTCTCTGGATGGTGAAAGTGTTCTCTAAAACAGTGGCTAATAGAACGTGTTTTCTATGCCACTGCCCTCTTCCAAGTGGCATCAAGGATGCCTAGCCTGCATTCATGTATCAGTAGAACTAGACTCTCATCAGTTTGTCTAATAAATACCCTCAGACAGGAAAGATAAAGGATCCAGGGAAAAGATGATTGGCAGAGAATACCAAGTTCATAGTTCATTCAAAGTCTACTTGAATTATTTAAAACTACTTATCTTTTTTGGTAGTAGTTAGATTCTCATTTTCATATTGTCATGTTTCTTTTGGAGTATTCAAAACATTTTTTTAAAAACACCAATTCCAGTAATATTGCATGCAAGGTCCATAAGAGGTTAGAATAACTAGTACAATGTATATAAAACTTTGCTAATATACCTCATAGTAACGTAGTATCTATTCTTTCACATATATGCAAAGTGAAACATTGTCTATCTCTCTCCATATTCCAGAAAATCTGTGGCGTAAGTGTTCATTGTCCCCTTACTCCCTGTTTATATTGAGCGACTTCTATTTTAATAGTCCCAGTAAACAACCACGAAGCACAGCAGGGATGGCATCAGAGGACTCAAGAGTGCCTGACCCCGGTGACCCTTCCCAGCGGAAGGAGATCCTCTTGTAAGGGTCGGGGTCTAGAGAGTCCACGTCACTGCTGGGGCTCTGTGTTTATGTCCAGCCAGGGGGCAGAACGCGCACACACACGCCAACAACTGTCAGTGTGAACACTCGGCTGGAAGCGGCCAGGCGCTCCCAGCTCTTGGTCGTGTGGGTGGGACATGATCCTCTTGTGGTTTGATGATGGTCTGTGGCTCCACTTCCTTCCAGGGGAAACGGCTATTTTTTTGTCATTCTCTCGGCACAAAATTGTATTTTGACATTTCAAAAGAGAAAGGAAAACTCCAAAAACATTCTCTTTTGTATTCCCTCTTTAAGATCCAGCATGATTTCTACAACCAGACTTTTCCAGACGGCTTGCCCGGAATTGCTGAGAGAGAGAATCGGGGGCATCTTAAGCTGTGGCTCAATATCAAAAACCTCTCTAGATGTGCCTTTCTGCCTTTAGTTTCTGCTGCTGATGGGTAACCACCCTCAGCTCTATCTCTTTCTTTCTTTTTTTTCCACCTAAAAATGGAATTACTGGAAATATTTCATGGATGGGTACGTGCCCTCGGTTAATCCATTTAACCAAACTCCTATTGATGGTCGCAGAGTGTAACATTTTTGCTATCTTAGCAATGATCTGACAACGTAGGTATTTGTCCAGTTTTAACCCAAGGAGCACTTTCTGATGCTCACTGTTATACTGCCAGATGCCTTTGCTCACCTTCTGAATATATCCAGTGGAGTACAACAGCTTTTCCCAACTCAAACCAGACCCATCTAAATCCTTTACTATAGACCCCGGAATTGAGAGACAGGGATAAACGCATTGATCTGAGTCAGAATCGCTGTGTTTAAGGAGTAGAGTAGGGAAGGGACCCATTATGAGATGTGCAAATATTGGCTCTCTGGTCATATAGGTCAGCGAATGGACAACACTGATCATAGAACAGTGGCCAAAGTGTAGAAAAATAAAGATTTTCCTTGTGCACTCCTGGCAATACCATTTGTAGATTCTGGCCAAAATCTGCGCCTCTCTGAGCCTTGAGCCTCTAACTTTAAAATGGAAGCTAATTGCCCGGTAGCGAGAGCTCACAGAAATACCGCATGATGAGTGAGGTCATGTTAATAAAACCCTGGGAAAGAAAAGCAATGTGAAATAGCACGGTATTACCGTTGCAGCATGATTTTATAAAAGTGAACCTTAAGTTCAGTGTGATGATTAACAAGCTATTAGAGCCAAGTTATTGATTCCTCTATCTTTAGAGAGTCTAATGCAGTGTGCACCAATAGGCCACAGACCCAAAGCTGTCCTTCTTCCTGTGCACCTGCGCCTTGTGATAGTACTTTCCTTGGGAAAATGCAAATCATTTCACATACACGGTGGGACATCTTTAATGCAGGTGCCAGGAGCGAGGAAAAACACCTGAACTGATTTTGTGTTTATTATTTTTTTCTGATGATAACAATTAATATAGATACGTGGAAAAATCAAAACATAAAAAGTAGGGGGAAAAAAGTAAAGCATTATCTTAAATTCCTTTGCTCTAAAGCACACTGTATATACATTATACATGAATATGATCACATACACATACGATCATATTAAACGTGTTGTTTTATAATTTGTTCTCTGTTCCTTTCTTAACCTACTCCGCACAAAAGAACGACATCATTGATGGTTCCCCATGTCAATCAATATAGAGATATCAATATAACTTTTATCAGCAAGATATTTTATGGATGGCTATATACTGTTGGTTAATCCATTTAATCAAACTCTGGTTGATGGACAGAGTATTTCTACCATTTTTGCTCTCATAACAATGCTCTGATGAGCTTCATGTGAGCTTTTGACCAATTTTCTCTCTGTGATAAATCCCTGGAGTGGAATTGTTGTTACAGAAGATCTAGTGAGTTTATGTCTTTAAACCTATTCCCAATCTACCCACTAGAAGGATCATATGAGATTGCTTTCCACCTACAGTGTAATAGAGTCCCATCTCCCCCTGCCCTCAATCTTGCCAACACTGGGTATCGTCAATGGTTTTGATCTTTGCCAAACTGATAGGGGGATGGAATGTCTAATGGTTTTTATATAACATTTTAACCATGCCTTATCAGACTGTAACTGAACGCAGTTGTTATGTGTCAGGGGAGCTGGTTTAACTCATAACACACTGTTTGAATCAGTAAAATAACCAACTATGATGATCTAATGAGGCTTTCCTATAGTTTTGAAAAAGAAGCCAAACTTTCACGTGGTTTAGATCACTCTCTCATTTACACTCTCAATGTGCTAGATCACCTGGGAAACCTTTTGGAAATCCTTTGGAGATGCCCCAGATAACCCAGTAGACGTCGTCAGCTGCTCTCTCCATGAAAGAGAGATTGTTCTAGCCCAGACCGTGCTCAGGAGCATCTTGGAAATAGTAACTACTCGACAACTGAGACCACTCCGTTGTGTGGCCTGTGGTATTTGATTCCCTGGGAAGTGTTAACCCCTTTCCCTTCAGCAATAATATTTTCACAGTTTTGATGTGTTTTAAAGGTTATTGTCTCCAGGACAGGTAATTGAGGAGACCTCACACTTCATCAAAGGCACTTCATCTTTATTACCCAGCCACACACAAGGCAACGTATTTCTCCTTTCACTGACAGATCAGGCCAAGATTTACACGGTCTGGTCTACATGAAAGCAAACACATGTTTGGGCAAAGGTTCAAACAATTCAAAGATATAGGGTCAGAATGATCCTAATACAAAAGTCAAGACTTTCTCCTCTTCTATATGCACCAGAGGCCAACCCCCTAATGCAAACACACACACACACACACACACACACAAAACAAAACAAAACAGGGTTTTACATTTTTCTTT
>CAUYRT010012574.1:0-27256 GCA_963574885.1 Lepilemur ruficaudatus
TACCATTTGATCCAGCAATAGCATTATTAGGCATCTACCCAAAAAAGCATAAGACATTCTATAATAAAGACATCTGCACACAAATGTTTATGGCAGCACAATTCACTATTGCAAAGAGGTGGAAACAACCCAAGTGCCCGTCAAATCATGAGTGGATTATTAAAATTTGGTATAGGTATACAAAGGAATATTACTCAATTATAAGAAACAACAGTGATCTATCACCACTTATATTTTCCTGGATTGAGCTTGAACCCATTATTTGAAGTGAGGTGACACAAGATCGGAAGAATGGGCTCCACATGTACTCGCCATCAAATTGGTACTGATTGATTAACACTATGGTGCTCACATGGTGGTGATGTTCTCCAGGGATTAGGGGGTTGTGGTGTAGACTCGCAACTGAGGACACGGTGAGCATTGTAGAGGGGAGGGGCATACCTCTAACCCTTGCTAGGGAGAGTCAAAGATATAAAATGTACCAAAAATGTACTCTCATAATTTCCTGAAATAAAAAATAAGTGTTCTATAAGTAATGCTGACACACATCTTGTTTTGAGAACCACAGGTCTAATACACCAGTGGGTTCCATAGTTCAGGGTTGATCCCTTATTTTGGAGGAGGGTGCCCTGGTTTTGTCAATCATGGGGGCCTCAAAGCAGTGCCTTTAACAATGGCTTCAAACTAGATTCATGCGAGGGGCTTTTAAATACCACAGTTGCAGGCAATACCCAAATCAAATAAAAGAGAATCTTTGGGGTGAGATCCAGACATCAGTATTTTTTTAAAGCTTGCATGTGGTTGCAATGTGTACTCAGGAATGAGAGCCCTAGGTTTGTCTAAGAAGTAAAAGTCCTGAGCAGTGACTAATCAGCTAATTAACGTTACCAAAGATCAGATAACACCACGTAACCCAAATAAATCAACATTCACGTCAAAACTTACTGAGCTGATACTTTTCTCCTTTGTTCTCTATTTCTCTCTTCCGCTGGGTCCACTCTTTCTTTATTTCTCTCCATCCCACTTCATCTTTCTCAGCTACTCAAGTCTTCTCCCTTTTCTTCCTGTACCATCTAATCTATTCTCTTACCTTAAGTGAAAAAAATATGAAACTAAAGTTATACACATGTATCATATTTTTTATTCAAATTCTATCATCTCTGATCTTATTTTCGAAATGTGAGCTGAAATATTTTATATTTCTTTAAGATATACCATTTTCTAAGTCAAGACACTTTTTCATATGTCTTCGTGCATGTACATACTTTTCACTCCCTACCCTTAGAATATTTCAGAGTATTTTAGATTAAATGTCAAGCATCTGGCATCAAAAAGCTCAGGGGCATCTGAGGGGTCACAGTGTTTTCCCTTTTTAGATTTATTTCCCTGGAGCAACTCCAAAGAACTTGGAAGCCTTGCTGGGGAGCGTTGGTGGCAGCTGCTAGAGGCAGCAGGACAGTTCCGTACACTACACTCTGAGAAGGTGCTGAGAGGATAGCACTGAGCTGTCTCATCATCGATGAAACTTTGAATGGTGCCAGGAGTTAAGAACTGCCAACAAAACTCATGACTGCGAAGAGCAGATAAACTTATTTTGAGTTGAGTTTAATTTCCTGGGATCCTCTTCTAGGAACTCTTGAGTCTCAAATCCTCAGGACTGATGATAGCTTATGCTCCCTTTTTGTCCTCTCATTTTGTAAAGAAACAGGATCTGGTTTATTTAGGTCCTAGCTGGATCATGGAAGTAACCTTCTTCGTGACCCCAGAGAATGTATTGCAGAGCAACATCAAATCTAGTCACCAAAAAGGAAACTAGTATTAACTGTATAGTAAGCAAAGCAACAACAACCAAAGCAAAAAGGGTCATCTGTTTGCCACCCATTTTCAATCTGTCTCTTTTAATTTTCTCTAGGTTTGGATTATTCCCTTTTCCATTTTCTTATCTTTTTCTTTTTTTATCCTCACAATCATAGTAAAGAATATAGCTTTTTAAAAAGCCTTCTTCTGTTCACTCTATGGATTTGTATGTACAGACACATCAAATTTTATTCTAAAGTTTCTCAAACGTTGACCATCTAGAAGTGATTAGTAGAACACAGAACTAGAGAACATGGTCCCAGACAATACCCACATAATTAGCTGACCACATTTTAAAAAATTCCACTAAGTAATCAGGTTTTCATCCAGATGACCAGTTGTTTTTGTGTTTTTGGATAGCCTTGGTTTATTCTGCAGGAAAGATGTTCCTTTAGTTGGTCCAAAGTCTTGGATGTTTTTTCCTCCCTGCTTCGTGATAGGTGCTCTAGTTGTGTATTCTGAGGCTTTGTGCTGAATTTCAGTGTTAGAAAAACTAATTTTCTGGCAAAAAAAAGCTAAGTATATATGTATCTAACATATATATTATGTGTTTACAAACTTTCTGCCCATTTAAAAATTATCCAGTGGTATTTCAGTCCTAATTCTAGTTCTCACTTTTCTTCATTTCTTATTCATTTATTTTTTACAGAATTCATGTTCATTTATTGTTGTTTTCTTCTTTTATTTTTATATTTGAACTTTATTTTAGAAAATTTTAATATCTACAGGAGTAAGTAATATAGCAAAGGTGCATATATCACCCAACTTAAATAACATCAGCACATGTCTAATCATGTTACTTTTATATCTCTTCTTACTTCCCCTATCCCTCTCTATTATTTTGAAGCAAATCCTAGGCATCACATCATTTCATCCATAATATTTCAACGTTTTTCTCTAAATATTAAATATAGTCACAGTATCCTTATCCCACACACAAATCTAATAATTCATTAATATTATTAAATATCTAGTATTCAAATTTCCTTGATTTTCTTATACATTTCTCTTAGAGTTTATTTATTTGAATTTTAGTAAAAATATAATTAACATAATTAATTGATAATTCTTTGTCTTTTAATCTGTAGGTTCCACTTTCACTGCTTTTATATTTATATATATAATACATATATATATACACACACACACATATATATAAATTTACAAAGACAGCTGGGGATTTGGGCAGGAGTGCTGTATTAGCAGTGAACGTGCTGGTCTGTGTGAGAGAAAGAGGTTGTCCCAGAATGGCACTTAACACACAGCTTCTTTCAGCTGAACTAAAACACGTGCTTAGTGATACAGTTGACTTATATTCTGACACAAGATCCTTATCTCATCATGGACTGGAAACAAGCAGTAACCAAGCTCTTGCTCCAGAGACCCCACTTTGAGAAGCACTGCTCTAGAGTATAAGCGCTGCTCTAGAGTATAGAGTCTGGCTGCCGTTCACTGCATCCCTAGAATGTCATTGACCATATTCCTTTGTCTCCTATCTTTCTTGTATACTGGTAGTCTATCTAGTGCCTTAGGCAGATTTAGAATTAATTTTTTGGCAAGAAGGCAACTTTCCAGGTGGTGGTCTATACTTCTGCCAGTAGGTATGATGTTTGATTATCTCACATTTTGTGGTGTTAGTTGCTATTTAGTAATTATTTCTTAGATTTATTACTTCATAAGTGATGGCAAAATAGTAATAGTCTATCATTCCTTCTTTATTCATTAGCTGGGATGGTTCCATAATAAGCAACTTCTGTTTACCAACTATTGGATTACTTTGCAGTACAGTTAATACAGGAAAGTCGAGATAAATGTTTATTTTCTTTTATTACCAGTTTTTACAATACTAAGATGTTTTGCCTAGCTATTAAGTGTTTCAATACACTGAACATCTTATGTCTTATTGTAGCTGTTCAAATTGTCCCATCTTTGTCCAGTGAGAGCCTCTTCAACTTGGTTCCCGAGTCCTTTTGATATACCCACAAATAATCTTTAATAGATTTCTTGATTTCTGGCCCAACAACATGACCCAGGTTTATCCTGTGTATTTCTTGTGCGGGACTTGGAGTCAGCTAGGTCTCTAGGGAGCCCTGGGCCTTTTATAGCCTCTGTATTTTGACTGCATTTTTACAGGACTGTTCTGGGATTCAACTGCCCATTAGACAGTGTTTTCAACCTCTTCCCATACTTTATGAAGGGCATTTTTTTTTTCCTTAAAATAAAGGTTATTGTAGATGTAGCAGAGCCCTTATTGTCTTTGAGCTGCTCAGATAAAACCCAGATGGTTGGTCATTATGGCCTCAATAAAATTTAATTTTAAAATGTAATAAAGGGAACTGAATGATGAGGTTACTATGCTCCCAAAGGCAATAGATTGGATCCTCATTTCCCCACATACACCACTAAAGGCATAGCTGAGAACCTGCGAGTTTCAGTTCTCTTTTGCTATGGCAGTAGGTCCAACTGTAAATTCCCCTACGAGGAATCAGCCAACAATCTTTCAGTAAACTAGTGCAGGCCAATTTTCTTGTTTGTTTGTTTGTTTTAAATCACTGAGGTAATCTTAAGGAAGTATTGGTTTCAAATGATGTTCGTTCCAGATTCTTTCATTTATTTATTCTTCCAACATATTTATTGCACACTCCTTAAGTATACAGGGGGCTGGAGATTCTGAGATAAATAAGACAAGGAACCTATCCTCAAATTGCTGAGGTTACAATGGAGAGTTTAAGTTTCCAACGGTATTTAAGACTTACACAACACAATCTAAGCAACATGAGGGAAAATTGTTTATATTTATTCTTTTGGCCCTTAAGCAAAGAGTAATTCAAGTAAATAGTAACCGACAATTTTCGTATTTGTCATTTGGGAATGATAGATTGTGGAATAAGAAAAAAAGTCAAATCAATAAAAAGGTGTACATAATTTAATGGAAACAGTATAACTTGGAGTGAAAGGAGGAAAAAGTGGACCTTTATCTGCTAAAACTGTGAGACCTTTAAATGTAAAGTGCCAGACATCTGGCTGCTACAGCCTCAGGGCCACAGCAATAAGCAAGGAAGAAAAAGGACTATGTCATTCTTACAGACCCTGACCTCAGACTTGACGTGAAGCCAAAGTGTTTTAGTATTTGGCAATGTTATTTTATTGACACATGTCAAATAATTCTAATTTATGGCCACATAATTCTAAATCTTGAGGTTCGGCTTTGTAGCACACGATGGAATTCAATACAATGGTAATGTCAATGTTAGAGCCAAGTGAAATGAGAACTCAACTTTTATGTTGAGCTTCATGAGTAACAAAGGGAATCATAAAGCGTTTAATTGTTTAGTTGTTTTCCTAATTCTGTGGCCTCTGAATGTGTTTATATCTTTATGGGATGTGGCTTTATTTTTTATGTTAACTAATCAGGGACACAATTTACTTTAATAGATGATGAAAATAAAACGTGTCATATCTCAGAGGTTGAGGTTTACATTAAAAAATTCCATGAGCATATACATTATTTTTGATAGATGAATATCTTATTTTTGAAGAAACCTCAGGAAGAATTCTCAATTTCACTCAGTCACCTATGCAAGTATTGAATATCATTATCCTTGGCCATTCTTTCTGATTTCTTTTTATAAATTGGGCAATTTTCCATTTAAACCAATAACTTTTTATTTATTGGCACAAAAATTGGATTAAAAATGCACACAATGAACTATTATAGAATAATCTTATTTCTATATGGCAATGCCAAAATTCTAAGATAAAAAAGTAACAAACAGAATCCAATAGCACATTAGTGAAGAGTACCCATGACAAGTTGTAATCATCTCAAGACTGAAATATTACAAAGATGTGGAAACAGCTCAAGTGCCCCTCAATACCTGAGTGGATTAATAAAATGTGGTATATGTATATCAAGGAGTTCTACTCAGCTACAGAAAACAATGGTGATCTAGCACCTCTTGTATTATCCTGGATAGAGCTGGAGCCCATTTTCTTAAGTGAAGTATCACAAGGATGGAAAAACAAACACCACATGTACTCACCATCAAATTGGTATTAACTGATCAACATTTATGTGCACATATAGTAGTAACATTCATCAGGTGTTGGGTAGGTAGGAGGGAGGATGGGGGAGTATATTCACACTTAATGGGTGCAGTGTGCACCTTCTGGGGGGATGGATACACTTGAAGCTGTGACTCAGGTGGGGCAAAGGCCATATATGTAAGCTAAACATTTGTACCCCTGTAATATGCCAAAATAAAAAAAATTAAATTAATTTAAAAAAATGAAATATGGTTCAATACTAAGAAATCCATCGGTTTGATTCCACCAAATTAATAGTTCTATGAAGAAAAGATTCATATCAAATCTATAAATACTGAGAAAGCATTCAAGGATATTCCTTCTTTAATATTATGATATTTATACCTCAGCCCCAGCTAGCATGTGGCAACATTAGATGCATTCCTGCTAAAGACAGAGATAAAATAAGAAAACCCACACACATAACATTGGAAATATTAATGCAGATAGAAAGGAGATGGCATTTAAAATAGTAACTCCAAAAATATATTTTTATGGTTATTATTTTAAATGTCATCTTTTTTCTGCTATAATTTTAAACTGTATGTTTACCTCTAAATGCGCACGTGTGTGCACACATACATAAATATTTATGAGAATTGCATAGATAGATTAAAAATTATGTCTGCTAACACATTAATAGATTATTTCTGACATATGTGAAGAGGTATTTTGGAAAATTTTGGCTTTCTTATTTACACTTTTCTGGATATTGTTTGAGTTTTATTTTAGAAAACGCACAATTTTTAATTTTAAATAAGCTTGCTTAGAAAAAGAAATTATTCTTTAAAAATCCTTTAAAGTGGAATTATATAACTTGTAGCTAATGGACCTGGTTGTAAAGTTGAATTATTCCTGATCACCAAATATACTATGATGTGATATAACATTATATGATATCATAGAGATATCAGGCATTGTATAACTGTCTTATTGTCCAAAGTCTTTCAAGTTATTCCCAAATGTCAAGGCAGCCAAAAACATTACATAATATTCACTTATAGTAATAGACACTATCTTTACTTTTATATTAAACTGGACAAAGAATTGGCAGTGGACTCTCCACTCTCACTTAAAGGCAGTGTTTCATTACTTTTTGAACCTGAAATCATATACTTAAACATTGTTTTAAGTAAATTATGCATAGAGGAGGTCATGGAACCACATTACTAACCACTAAAATCTTTTTCTTCTAGCCTATCCAAGAGAATTGTTTTAGTAGGATGTTTTCATTACAACTATTTTAAAATCTTTCAAATGTAGGAAAGGATCAGGATCCTTCAAGCACCTGAGATACTTTTTCCATAAATAAATAATTGTACTTATTAAATACATATTTATTGATTTTCCATCATGCTGGGCACTACTGTTTTGCACTCCAG
Source organism: Lepilemur ruficaudatus (assembly GCA_963574885.1). Lineage (NCBI taxonomy): Eukaryota > Metazoa > Chordata > Mammalia > Primates > Lepilemuridae > Lepilemur > Lepilemur ruficaudatus. Next base: position 7,326 of record CAUYRT010012574.1, read on the forward strand.
GGATCCATGACTATAGAAGAGTGCAGCCCTGAGTTAAAGGGGCTAAAAACGCAGACTCACATGGAAACAAGTAGATGCCATGAAGTATTTAAGGACATGAAGAAGAGAATGGTCTTATGCTGGGGTTGGGGGAAGGAACAAGAAAAGAATCAGTGAAGTGATGCCGCTAGAATGTATTTTTAAAAGTTGAGTGTAGTTTTCAAGAAAATGTCAGAGCAAGTTGTATATGTAATTCATGGAGGTAAAGAGCTAATAGTTGAGTATGATCATATTACAAGATATAAAAGAGGAGAGGAAGAGATGGCTCAAGATAGGGAAGAAGTCAAAGCCATGTCATGAAAGGCTTTGCAATCATAGGGAGAACTCATCAGGAAAGACCCTATTCTCGGGCTAGAATGATCTCTTCCTGATGTCTTGACTGGTGAACTCCTATATAGCCTTCAAGACCCAAGTGAAAAATCAACTGTTGTTTGAAGCCAACATTGATGTAGCACTTACATCAAAGCATTTATCATATAAACACTTGTTGGATGACTGAAATGCAAGTCAACATAGTCAGGCAAATTATTATGAGAATCTCAGGGATTAAAATTTATTTGTTAGAATAGGCCATATGTTTGTCATAAAAATGTAATTGCTGGATTGGAGCAATTGAATTTCACCAGTACTTTCATTGAGTAGGTTATGATTGAATGATTTTTAGAAAGACATTTGTTCCCCACCTGCTTTTACCCTTCAAAGATCTATTTTTCTTGGCAAAGTCACACCTAGAGATTTGGCTCCATATGAAGTTTGTATTTCCATTAATTCTGAAAAAATATAGTCAAGATTTAACACATGCTTAAATGTTAGTTAAGTTTGCCCCTTTTACAGGCCCAAGCACAGGTGTATTCAGTTTGCTTTGGTCATTATGTATGACACTATGTTATTTTAAGCAATAATATTGCTGTTGCTGAAAAATAGATTAAATGTGCATAGAAATAGTTTTGTATACTTTTTGGCCAAGATTATTCAAGTGTTATAATAACCAGATCAACTATACCCTAATGAAATCATAACTCATAAGTTACTTATGATGTCATTTATTTTGTCGCTGGGAGGATTTTAATTTGTAACATTTCTATTATGCAAACAAATATGAACAAACACACAAGTCTGGTACAATGAGCTACAATATGTAGACTAAAAAGTTAATTACTAAGGTTATTGCATTACTTTACAAATCAGAAGAATTGGACTGTTTCCTTTTTCAGCAAATACTACTCAGCTGATACTTGTGCTGGGCTCATGGTAGGCGCATAGCTCTGTAATAAATGCCTGTGGAACTTAACTGAAGTATTAGGCACTAGGGAGCTGATGAAGAATTTAAATAAAGAATCCCCTCTCAAGGAATTGAACATAAGTTTAGAGACAGTACACACAGGAAGCACAGGTGTCTAGAGATAGGAATCTTAGAGACTCTCTTGTCCCTTCTTTTCACAGTTGAGGAAGCACATACCCAGGGGGAGATGACTCTCCCAGAACTGGTCATGGGAGCAAGAGTGACAGTCACAGTGGCCTCCCAAGGGGCAAGTGAAGGCACATTGGGGCAAATGCAAAATCAGCTGGTTTGTATTTTGAAAGTACTTTGAGATGAGTCAAGTGAAAATATGGGACAGTATTTGCAACATACTGAGGGAGACACAGCCTTATAGCCTAGACATCAACTGTTCTGAGACTAGCTGTGCCCTTTCCACAACCATCCCTATGCTCTCTCCCTCCTGTCTCTATGTCTGTGAGAAATACAGTCCATCCGCTGGTGTCCACAAGAATCCACGTGCCGCTGGTATGACGTCAGTTCAGGAGCTTGACTAAAAATCTGAAGGGTTGTAGGTTAGAGGCCAAGGTACAGAACGGTGGGCCGCTGCTGTCTCTCTGGCTCCATCCCCATCTGTTCTTTCTTTCCTTAGTTTCTCTCTCGCAGGACAGAAACTAATGTTGGCAGCCCTAATTCTGAGAGGTGGACCTTAAAGCTCTCTGAAACTTTCCAAAAAATAATTTACTATGGTCTTTGAATTTTCATACTGTTCATATTATTTTATAATAAAAAAATCAAAACAATAAGGCATCATACTGAAAAACATGTAATTAATGTGATCCAATTGACTTAATGGGCCATAGCCAAACGATGTTCAGTTTGTTAAAAATCACATGATGCATCCAACTGATCTCTCTTTGATAAACAGATTAATATCAAAGAGTGGAATGCTTTATTGGTAAGAGCTCTCCAAATTTACCAAGTCATTACATTAGTTTTATTTTATAACCATTTCCTTTTATTGTTATGATGTCTTTCTTATAGAGACTGTGACAAGAGATAATACTAAGGAAAGATAAATTATAAACCATTAAATATTATAATTTGACATATGTTTTAAATTTTCTTTTTCAGATAGCTTTCGCACAGAACTCCTTTTAACCAAACCAAATGTCTGATATTAAGTTAGGCGCTGTTTCCATTTTGCCTGTTGATAATCTGAGATACATAATGATTGAGTGACTTACTTCATTCAGAGGTATGACCAAACAAAATTTTTGGCATGGTGATGAAGTCGCATGCTTGTCCTAAGCAGCAGGAAGTCTAGCTGCGTATCCTCTTCTGTCTGTGCTTGTGACTAGCTAAGATCTCTCACGGTCACAACTATGTGGTCTGTCATATCTTCTGTCTGCCCTGAGATCTCTTGGTGTTGATATGGTAGAGAATTGGGATCCATTAGTGCATCGTAAAATCAGTTTCATGGATTGCAGCCACGGTTTTTTTTTAAAGAAGAAAAATACAATGATGCCAATTTTCCTAATTGTACCCAATGAACTTGAAGGGATCGACATGCAGATTCTTTACATTTATCCATTTGTGCTAGTCAGCTAGGGCTGCCATAACAAGGCACCATAGACTGGGTGGCTTAAACAACCCAAATTTATTTTCTTGCACTTTTGGAGGCTGGAGGTTCAAGATCAAGGCGTGTTGGCAGGTTTGGTTTCTCCTGAGGCATTTGTCCTTGGCTTATGGATGGTCCCCTTCTAGCCTTGTCCTCTCATGGCCTTTCCTCTGTGCCTGTGCGTCCCTGGTGTTCTCTTGCTCTTCTTATAAGGCCACCAGTTATATTAGATTAATGCCTCACACTTATGACCTCTTTTTACCCTAGTCACCTCCTTAAAGGCCCTGTCTCTAAATACAGTTGCACTGGGTGCTGGAGCTTCACTATGTGACTTTTGCAGGGACATAAGTTAGTCCATAACACCCCCTACTTGTTCTTATCCTACGCCCTCCACCCCCTATAGCTTTTAATGGAAATGTTAGCACCGCAAGTGTCTCCTGACACACAGCAGAAGAACATTTGACTCCAGGTTAATATAGAAAGAAATTAAACAAAAACTGGAATTAAAACCAACAAACCTGAATTAACTAAAGGAAAATGTAGTAATTGCAGGTTAGATAAATTTGAAGAATTTAAGCACCAAGGGTTCTGCTGATTATATTGAACGCATTGTGCTTCCACTCAATAAAATATCTGCAAATGTGTTCACTAAATTTAAATGTCAAAATTGTACTTTTTAATCTAGCTAGGTCTGGATTGCCTAGATTATAAAGTAAAAGGTTACTTTTGTGTTTTAAAAACAGAATTTAAGCATAGTTGGCACCTGATTATCTTACTCATCTCCCAGGAAAAATACTAGTGAGGTTTTGGTTTTCTTTCTTTTTAAAGAAAACCCTCAGGTAGCTCTGTGGTGTAGTATTTGATACAGTCATGCTAGTTAACCAACACATGCATGAATTAGAAAAAGCATTCCTAAAACAGATTCTAGAGTTTATAGCAATTGAGCAATAAATAAAGCAGTATCAAACAATGGTAAAATAATGAATCATTCTACAAATCATGTGGAAAAATTGGCTAAATAGTCAAACAATATATACATAAAAATAAGTTCGAGTGAACTTAAAAATTAAATATAAAATATATCATAAAATGTAGAAAACATGAGTGAACATGCAGTTGATTTGGGAGTATAGAAAGACTTCTAAGCATGAAAACAAAAGAACTGTCAGGGAAAAGATTAATGAATGCAACTTTATAAAAATGAAATATTTCTATATCAACAGCTAACATTAAGTTGTTAAGAATGAGCAATGCACCACTTATATTATCCTGGATTCAGCTCGAGCCCATTATTCTAAGTGAGGTGACACAAGACCAGAAGAATGGGCCCCACGTGTACTCACCATCAAATTAGTACTGACTGATTAACACTATGGTGCTCAAATGGTGGTGGTATCCACCAGGGTTTTGGGGGGATGGGGGATAGACCCACAGTTGAGGGATGTGGAGAGCATTGTGATGGGGAGGGGCATGCTTGAAATGTAGATGGGGATGGGAATTAAGGGACTTAATAGGGGGAAGGAAATCTTCTAAAACTGATTTATGTGAATAGCTGTACAACTTGATAAATTTACTAAAAATCATTTAATTGTTCACTTAAAATGGAGTAATGGCATAGAATGTAAATTATACTTCAATAAATTTGTCCAACAAAAAAAAGAATAAGCAATTGAATTGAAGCATTTGTCTACATTTCTTTCCAAGATCCTCTAAAATGACCCAGAATGCTAGACGGAAAGAAACAGCAAACCCACAAGGAGTGAAGATGGCAACAACAAAATGCGGATGCGATCAAGCAAAAGGATTATTGATAACTGATTTAGTACACTGAGAAAACAGAATTCTTTCAGTAGTGGAGAAAGCAGGGAGGCAACTTGATTTGTACTGCAGACTCCCAAAGCTCAGGAATGTGTGGTACCCGGTGCCTCTGGAAGTGGGAATGAGGTTGGAGCTAAAAAAAAAAGAATGGCTTGAGGTGTGATTAAGAGGCACTTATCTCTATCCCCAATTACTGCCACTGTGAAAAGCTGCCCAGAAATCATTCCTTTCTGAGCTGGCAGAAAGCTGGAGGTGTATTCTCTGATGAGACCAAAATGTGTGTTTTCTACATTGGAGGACACCAGACACAATAGTGGGCAGGATTATTATTATTATGATGATGCTGAAAACAGGCAGATTAAGCAAAGTAGAGATATTGAATGCTGAGAAACCACTTTCTCACCCCTTGCTTAGAATCAGCTCACAAAATTTTGGCAGGCAAGAGAGTAGAGCATTCTTTTCTGTCAAACATTGAACAACCAAAGAGGAAACCTAAAAGTACTTAAATCATAGGCTTCCCAATGTACCAACATCAATGACAACAAAATCTGTTCAGTCCATTACCCTGAAGCCTACAGTGGCAGCTCAATGTACAGAAATATTGCCACCAGTGCTTAGTGTCTCCTTCTAACATTTTAACAATCAAGGAAAACTAGACATCTATGTAAGGACATAGAAACTTAAAAAAATTATAACTATCTCAGAGGAAATATGGTCTACAAGAAACAACAATGGAATTGCATTTTAAAATGCTACTTAAAAAGAGGGTGGTTACTACAAGAACAAAAAAAAGGAATTATAAATCTAATAGCAAAAATGGGAAAAAATAGAAGAACAATAAAGATGAAGAAATTTTCCAGAATGAGGAAAAGATAAAAAGATGGAACATAAGAAAAAAAATCAATATTTTTTAAAAAGAAGATTATTCTAGGATGTTTGATATCTAAAAAAAAGTAGATATTAAAGAGAGAAAGAGAAAGAAAAGAGAAAAAGAGAGAACAAACAGAAAATACTTAAAAATTAAAGAACAAGAGTTACCATGTTGGAAGAATAAAAGAATTTTAATGAAGACAGAGTCTTAACAGCCACAATTGCATATAGAAGAAAATGGAGCAATACCTTCAAAATTCTAAGGAAAATTCCAAATGGAATTTGTCAACTGCAGGATAATTATCCGGGCCGTTTATTTCATTTCATGAGGGAGTCCAGGATGTCAGCATATTTAGTTTTACTCTTGGGCTGGTCAAGATCCCACAGAAAAGAATTTTCAAATCTCTTGCCTGGAGGGTATAATCTGGTAGCCAGAATTCTGTGAGCTGAGTCCAGGAAATGAGTGTGTGTGGAGCTGTCTCACCACTCAGTCCTGAAAATTCTTCCCATGACCGGAGTGTAGATTAAGTGTGAAGGAAGAACGAGGGAGGGGAAAGAAAGACCTGTGAGGACAGTGTCTGCACAGCAGGCTCAGGGACCAGGTGGACAGACTGCAGCTGCTCAGAATAAATTGATAGAATATTATTTTTTTAACATATTAAGAGGAAATTTATACAATTCAGGGAGAGTTGGGGATGAGTTAGACAAAATACGGAAAAGGAAGTAAACAGCAAGAAATTATTAACTTCAGGAGAAGCAAAATGTAACAAAGAATGAAAGTAATCATGGAATCTGTACATGGTTCTGCTATGAATCCCATCGCAGAGTCTTGACAATGTAGACACTGAATGTTGACCTCAGCAATAGTACTCTTGCATTGGTGTGCCCAGGCAGGTAGTATGTGGATAGTGGGTTGTAGTGGGCGGGGAGAGAGAGCTACATCTCCATCCGCATCATAGAGAGCCAAAAGTAATGACTGACATTAAAAAATTGAGAGCAGCAGTATAAGCATGTTATTTAGAGATATGAATATGAATGCCAAAAAGAGCTAAAAATATTAATCTCTTTTATACAGGAGACATTTGTCATGAGAGACTGAGATAGATAGATAAAGATAGATTATATAGATACATCAATAGAATGATTAATCTTTCTAGAACTACTTAACCCTGAATTATTTGTATGAATGTGTTTTAAAAAATTAAAAGTATATTTAAAAGGTCTAGAAATTGAAAAGCAATAAAAGTGGAAACTACTTGTAACAAGTATGACTCAAGCCTAATATTGTTAATATGTTAATAACATTTTGAATTTAATTTTAAAAATCACTAACACTTCAGTAGGACAACAATAACAAAAAAATGACCAGAGAAGAAATAATTTATAGGGTAAGAGATGTCAAAAAGTATAATCATTTTTTAGTAGTAAAAATTGAAACAATAATGAGATTTATTTTTACTCATTAAATTGGAAAATATTTAAAAAGTACTAGTATTCTACAATAAATGCTACAAATGCTCTTCCATGGGGTCTTTATTGAACGTATGAATGATTCAATCTTTCCTAGAAGGCATTTGCCAATATGTATAAAGAATTTTTTAAATTCTCATGTTATTTTACTAGGAGCTCAGTTTCTAGGACTCTTTCCAAGGGAAATAAAATCAGAATTGTAAATAAAGTTTTATGTGTTGGGAAATTAGAAACAACCTAAACATTCAAAATTATGCTTATTTTTGTGCTTCCTAGTCTGGCTGGTTGTAATACCAGTGTTTTCACTTCGTAGGCATTTATCAGACTGTACAACAATGATTTGTTCACCGTTCTGTATGTATATTATATGTTATAAAATGTAACAGCAAAAAGAGAGTACTTAAACTCTTAAAAACCATATTTTTATTAAAAAAATCAATAAAGTGAAAATGTTTATAAGTGAAAAAGCAGAAATATATAGGTATTATCCATTTTTTAAAAGTAATTATATTAGAAGTAAAAGCACACATTGTGTTATAGAACCTTGTGTTATAGAAATGCATTATATTTATTTTATTACGGCATCTAAAATAATGATATTGAAAAAATGATATTTGTGTAGCAAGTCTGAGCAGAAAGACTTTGGAATCTGTGATACACATGTCTCTTTTTCTGTCAAGGGCATCTCTTATTGAGGTCATTGTGCAACCACTTTAATACATTTCCTTTCTTTAGGTGTTTATTTTCTAGAATCGTCCCACGTTGCCTGCTGAACACGTGAAGTGTTACAATGAGAATATAAGCGATACCGGCAATGTTACTAGATTGTCAGAAAAATCAGTAGTATCTATGTACATAAGAAACAAGCAGTAGAAAACATATCAGCAAAGAGGGTGCAAGTCATAAAAGCAAGAAACTAATACTTAAAACAACAAAAAATGTCTAGGAATAAGGCTAAAAGGTTCATAAAACCTCTATTTAAAAAATTTTAAATCTCTAATAAAGGGAATAATAATGCCAGTTTTCTTCAAATTACTGCGTATGTGCAATACAATCAAATTCCAGCAGGATTTGTATGTTCATTCTTGAAACTTGCAAACTAATTCTGAATTGCATAAAAATAAATAAAGCTCCAAGGTAATTAGGGGAAAAAAGGTAATGAAGGGGGCCTTTTTTGTTTAGATATTGACATGACAGAATGCATAGTAATTAAGATACCGTGGTCCTGGCACAGCAACTAACAAGGAAGCCTACTTTTTTATTTGAGCATATTACAGGGGGTACGAATATTAGATCACATACATAGCCTTTGCCCCACGTGAGTCAGAGCTTAAGCATGTCCATCCCCTCAACAGTGCACACCACATCCATTAGGTGTGAATAAACCCATTCCCTCCTCCCCTCTCCCACCTGCCCGACACCCAATGAATATGACTACTATATGTGCACATAAGCATTGATCAGTTAATACCGATTTGATGGTGAGTACACGTGGTGCTTATTCTTCCATTCTTAGGATACTTCACTCAGTAGAATGGGCTCTAGCTCTATCCATGATAATACAAGAGGTGCTAGATCACCATTGTTTTTTGTGGCTGACTAGAACTCCATGCTACATATATACCACATTTTATTAATCCACTCGTGTCGATGGGCACTTGGGTTGTTTCTACATCTTTGCATTGTGAATTGTGCTGCTATAAACATTCAATTGCAGATGTTTTCTTTATAGAATGTCTTTTTTTCCTTTGGGTGGATGCCCAGTAATGGGATTGCCGATCAAATGGTAGTTCTACTTGTAGCTCTTTGAGGTACCTCCATATTACTTTCCACAGAGGTTGTACTAGTTTGAAGTCTCACCAGCTGTGTATGAGTGTTCCTATCGCTCTTCATCCATGCCAACATTTATTATTTTGGGACTTTTTGATAAAGGCCATTCTCATGAAGTTGAGTGATATCTCATTGTGGTTTTGATTTGTATTTCCCTGATGATTAGAGATGTTGAGCATTTTTTCATGTTTGTTGGCCATTAGTTGTCTTCTTTTGAAAAGTTTCTGTTTCATGTCCTTTGTCCACTTTTTGATAGGGTTGTTTGATTTCTTCTTCCTGGTTTTCCTGAGTTCTATATAGTTTCTAGTTATCAGCCCTTTATCAGATGTGTAGCATATGAATATTTTCTCCCATTCTGTAGGTTGTCCATTTGTTTTCATGATAGTTTCCATGGCTGGGCAGAAGCTTTTTAATTTGACCAAGTCCCATTTATTATTTTTTGTTGTTGCTGTGATTGACTTTGGGGTCTTCTTCATAAATTCTTTCCCTAGACCAATATCTATAAGAGTTTTTCCAACGTTTTCTCCCAGAATTCCTATAGTTTCATGTTTTAAGTCTATCATCCACCATGAGTTGATTTCTGTGAGAAGTGAATGGTGCGGATTCTGTTTCAGTCTTCTACATGTGGCTATCCAATTTTTCCCAGCACCATTTATTGAATAAGGATTCTTTTCTCCAGTGTATGTTTTTGTCTGCTTTGTCAAAGATTAGATGGCTACATGAGGATGGTTTGAATCAAATGGAGAATTCATAATTGAATCTTTTTGTAAATATATGACCACATAGTAGAGATGACCTTATAAGACTTTTATATATATATATTTCCATAAGTATGTATATATTTCTAAGACATATATATATAAGTAAAATAGAAAGAAAAGGATAAAATACCCAAAAGAATATGGAGCAAAAAGCTGAAGAAGTATTCAACTTCACTAGCAATCAGATGAATGGACTTCAACTAACAAGATACCTTTTTAAACCCACTATAATGGCAAAAGGATGTTAGGATTTTTTTAATACCTACTATAGGAAAATATACAGGGAACTATAAGTCTTCAAGCACTTCTGATGGAAGGTTAAAACTAGCCCAGGATTTCTGAAGGCAAATCTGATAGCAACATGAAATTAACTACGTGTATATTCTATAACACAGCAGTTTCCATTCCTGGGCATGTAGCCCTGAGAAACTCTCACACAAAAGGAAACAAAGGATGTGATTACAAGATGTTTGAGGCAATCCAGATTTCCATCCCCAGAGGCGTTGATGTGGTTCTGCGTAGGACAGAACACTTTGCAGCAGTCAATGAGTAAAAGTGACTGGTAGAGTAAAAAGAAAACCAAGTGAGATTCATAGCACAATGTCACATATGAAAAAACTAATAAAATCCATACACACAAAAGAACATCATGTACCATCCAACGATATGCATATATTTAATGAACACATGGAGGGTAGATTAGCAGGACAATATTAAGTACACCACAGTGGCTGTGTACATGGGGATTAGGAGTAGGAATGGGAACAGGGATGAAAAGGAAATAGTAATACAAAACAAAAGAAAGACCTCGTCAGTGACAGAAGAGGATTGCATGCCTGGACTGAGGATTATGATGAACTCAACTGTGTGAACCTGAGATCTTTATTATGTAAATATGTACATTTAAAGTTTCTGTCTGTATTTTTAATAAGCACAACAAATGATTCTTAATCAAGAGGGCTATGGGCCATTTGACAAACACTGACTGTAGGATAAAGTCTGAAAAGTGAGGTCCCGTGACCCTGAAGACCAACTGGGTACTCTCCCTATTTTAAGGCCAACGGATTTGGGAGCTTAATTACATCTCCAAATTCCCTTCATAGCAGAAGCTAGATCAGTGTTTGATTGAACACCTAGGAGAAAGTGTGTGTACGTCAGAGGCCAGGAATTGGCTGGGGAGTGGGGGAGTTAGAATTCTGCTCCCACAGAGGTGATAGCAGCATGACATGTTTGTAGGAGAAATCATAAAGAGTGATTTTCACAAAGACTCGCTTGTCTATCCTTGAAGAAAGCAGCCATCTGTGCTGTGAGCTGCCATGTGGCAAGAAACTGGGGGTGGCCTCTAGTTGCTCTGAGTGGTTCCTGATGAACAGCTAGAAGGAAAATGGAGACCTCAGCTTCTTTGCTGAAAGGACATGACTTCTGCCAAAAACCAGTGTGCTTGGAAGAAGACCCCAAGCCTCAGCTGGAACTGTAGCCCGCCAAGACCTTGACTTCAGCCTTTGAGCAGAGAATCCAACCATGCTGCGCCCAGACTTCTGACTTACAGACACTGTGAGATAATTAATGAGCATTGTTTAAGGCCACTAGGTTTGTAGTAATTTGTTATGAAGTGATAGAAAATGAATATAACCTCCCCTGATATCCCTGCTACTTCCTCTGCTGACTTCACTCAATGTTCCGTTAAGACTTAATTCAAGATTCACCTCTTCTAAGATATCCTTGATATATTCTCATCTCTTCTCCTACAATATGTGTATTTTCATTGTTTCACTTATGATACATTCTTTTAGTAATATATTTATTGATATATTACCGTCTCTCCTGCAGGTGTATATGATCCTTGGGGAAAAGAAGTTACATTCCAATTATCTTTATATACTTAGTCCCAAACACAATAAATAGCACATCCTAGGCAGTGAGTAGATGCTTGCTTGCTTGCTTGCTGAATGAATGAAGGAATGAGAGAAAGCTAAGAGAACATAAGAGGAAACTCAGGTTTCTGTCAGGTGACCAGAGGAATGGTGATTTTATTGACTGAAGCTAGGTAGGATGACCATATAATGTATTGCCCAAACTGGGGCACTTTTGAGTAAAAATGTGTGATGTTAATAATTATTTAAGGATAACTGGGACTATTCCCAGTGAATTGGGATGGATGTCCTACCTTCTTATAAACACAGAAACATTAGAACAAGCCCTGTTGTCGTATAAAAGTCTGCTTCCTTTGACTTGGCAAAATACCAGCTTTAAAAACACCTGGTGTGGTCGAGTTAAAGATATTTTATTTCTTCAGCTTAATTTCTCTCTCCCCCATGTATTCCACTTAAGTCTGGGTTTCCCTTTAGTTTCTTGTTTCCTAGGGCTGCCCAAATTAGGTCTGACAGTGAACAGGTACAAGGTGAACATCTGTATAATTATGGGAAAAGGGTACAATTGGACAGTTCACTACACTCTTTACGTTCTGCCAGGCTATGAAGTGGCAGGGAATGAGAGAGAGAAAGGTGCTAAGATTGTAGGGGAAATTCATATGTGATTCCACCATGATTAACTCAGACTACATGGGATATTAAGGACTATAATTTTTATATAAACAGGAGACTGATTATGGCAATAACATGGCAGCTATAGCTTATTGAGTGGCTGACATTTGTTAAATAATTACTGAGCAACATCTAATAGTTCTTTATGTATCTCTGTCAAATTATTTTCTAAACTCTTGTGCATGCTTGAAATATCTAATAATTAAGTCATGTTTAATTTTAAAACAATATTATGAATTAGATAATTGAGTATAATGATAATAAAATGACCTTTCATTCCACATTTACATATATTAACTGATTTAATCCTTCTGAGAACACTGAAAAATCTCAGGTTTTTCACTTGTTGAAGCCATGGGACAGTTCTTTAATGCTTTTTATTCCAATTTCCTGCCTCTAAAATAGGAATAATAATAGAACTTACCTCATAGAGCTGTTATTAGGATTAAATAAAGTGCATAAATCATTTTGAAAGAATCTGACACATAGTAGGTGCTAAATAAAAGGTTTCTATTATTGTTGTTATAATATACTGTGTTTTAGAGGAGGATAAAAATTTAGAGAGGTTAAGTAGAGCTGACTGTGAAGCCTAAAGTTTCTCAGTCTTAGCACAGTGCATCACAGCGATCTCCTTATATAACGGTAAACTCACTGAGGCTGTATTAGTAGATAGTAGCAGATGGTATTTTCCAAAGATGGTCACACAGTGCCTCCAATCTCACATCCTCTTCTGAAACGTGACTTTGCAATTCTCCCATCAAGAGACAGAGTTTATTTCACTGACAGACAGAATATGGCTGAAGTGATGCTTTGCCAGTTCTAGGCGTAACCCTTAATAGTCGAGCAGCTTCTCCTTTCTGCCTCTTGGCACTCTGGCTTTTGGGATGCTCCCTCTTGGAACCAACATCCATGCTCTAAGAAGCCAAGTCTAATGAGTGGCTGTGTGTAAGTGCTTTGGTTGTTGGCCAGCTGAGCTCCCAGCCAAGAGTCAGCATTAACTGCCAAGCATGTGAATGTGCCAGTTTGGACATTCTCACCCATCCAGTCCCCAGATAACTGCAGCCCAAGACAACATCACATGAAGCTGCAAAACTAAGCAACTCACAGAATTGTGAGACATAATAAAAAGGTTGTTCTAATTCATTAAATTTTGTAGTGGCTTATTATGTAGCAATACACAACTAATAGGTATTATATGTCTACCATTATTTACATAAAATTTCAGGGCTCGACCAGGATCCTATCTATGAGATAACACACTGTTTTTCTTGGAAAATATTTTATCATTTCTAAATAACTGGCATATAATCAGTTTTTGATAATTTGCCTGTAGTTTAGCACCATCTATATCAAAATTTGTCCAGGACTTACTGGAATACTTGATTCCAGCAGGTAGAGTTCACCATGAAAAAAGCTAAGAATATGAATTAGACATGGTTTGTTACTGGAATTCAACATCATCCTATTTTGTTCTGTGTGGACCTTCCTTGATCTTTTGATGTCCTGCAAAATAAGACATGAGTCTCCAACCAAGACTCATCTTAGACTGTCCCAAATTCTAGACTTTTTCTTCCCCCTTTCAGACATACCAAAACCTATTTTCAGTGAACTCCACATAATCTAATAAATGGTGAATAATGAAGTGTTACTGACTGCAATTAATAGCATATATATGTAACCCCCCTACAGTAAACTCAATACAAAGTGATGAATGCCTAGGGGTGAGGGTAAGTGGAATTTTTTTTAGGCTGAGGTCTTAATCATCATCTCTATTCAGGTCATTTATTCAAACATTAGTAACGTCTGTAAGAAACACCAAAAGTGGACAAAACACAAATACATATTTAAAGAAAAGCACTTTGAGAAAAATAACTAATTTATGTGACAATAAGTCTAGTGTCAACCGTAAACATTTTTTTTTCCTTTGAACCAGCAGATCTGAGTTCATTCAATTCGAGACCTCTGTAAATTAGGCATATTCATTTGCATTTTCTACAAGGATGCACACATTTCACATGGTATATTTCTTGGCAGGGACCTGGCTTCACACACTGATTTACATAATGAATTGTAGAATAAATTAAAACAGAGTATCTGAAGCCAATCACTAACTTTCCTCTGTAGAAAGACTATAAATGGCCTCCTGGTGAATGTGTGTCAGTGGCTCTCCTCTGTCCTTAACTGGTAGCTCTCTGTTATTCAGTTATTTTATAAATGTGACTGCTCATGTCTTCAACAGCAAGGAACCAGCCATTGTCAATTTCATTAACCAGGTTCTATTTGTATTAATAGTTCTATTTTGAAAATTCATCACTTACTATCTTAAACACTCTGCCTTCTTCAGAACTCGGTTTCTCTAAAAATATTAACTGAGGCATGTTCCTTCTGGAGTATAAAAATATATGAATTTTGAACACCCTTGTAAGATTCTGGGACATTATCTCCTACATAATGACTATTATAAACCAAGGAACCTACTTCTTAAGCTTACAACATGATTTACAGCTGACGAATGGTATTTTCCTAAAGAATTGATTAAGGGAAATTACTCTCATAGACATTAACCTTTGTTTAGAGTTTAAGTATTTAAATATACAATAGACTCATATGAAATAACAGCAGGTACAGCTCTGGATAAATTAACCATGTAATGAACGTTGATATCAAAAGAAACATTATTCCAGGAAAAGCCTTTAAAATGTGAATGTTATTATTTGAGAATCCCAAGAACCTTTCTTAGGTAAGGTCTGGTGACATCCTAACTTATTCTAAGTATTTTTGATTAGTTAAAAAAAAATTTCTGCCAATTACTATATACCATTTCTCTCTGGGTGAGCATTTCTTAAAGATTAGTCTAAATTACTTGATTTATAATTTTTTAAGACACTTACAAAGATGACTATATAATGCATCAAACACACAACCTAAAAAGCTTATTTTCTGAAGCAAATATTTATTTTAAATTTGCAACTTCTTTGGTTTTCGTGACATAAATATGAATGTATCACTCCCAGCGCAAGCTGCCAATAAACTAATCTCAAAGCATGGTAAGAATTACAACGATCACTTCATGCCATTTTCTGTACAAATATTTACAATTGGAAACTATTACATGGTTCTCCAGCAATTAGCTATCAGAGTGGAGTCAAAGGTCATCTGGGATTAGATCAGCAGCTTGGAAAGAGAATTTGGGCCTCTAATATCATTGAACAACCTCATCCCCGGGGAGTTTGCCTTCTCAGATGTTTCAGGCTGCCATGGAGCCACAAATCTTTTGCAGTTCCACTCACTCTCAGCTAAATAGTGTTTAAGTCAGTACACTGTTTCTTGGTTCAACACAGTCCTTAAATTAGAAGTATGACAGACTCTTTTATTATGGGTTTTAAACTTTACTATTTGTTTTACAGGTTTAAATGATCACCACTGTTTGTTGTTTGTTATATGTCATGTTCTTCATTCTTCTATGCTAATTCATGTTTCCATTGACTATTGCACATCCTAAGGTCCATCGATTGCATACTTTGGATGCTTACACAGCTTAGGATACAGGGGTTTTTGTTTTTGTTTCATTTTTTTATTTTTTAACCAACTTCATTGAAGTATAATTTACATGCCTTACTATTGCAAGGATGTGGAAACAACCCAAGTGCCCATCAATTCATGAGTGGATTATTAAAATTTGGCATATCTTTTCTAATTTTTTTTAAGGCTAGTCAAGTGAAGCAGTGGGAGTGGAGAATGAACAAAGAAATCTGCAACCAGTTGTGATCAGTCAGTTGTAAACACGACTGCACAAGACCAAGTATATTTTAAATATCTCATTATTTTTACTGCTATCAAAATCATAAGCCTATTTGTTATGATATTTTGTGTTTCTTTCCCTACTACAGATATCTAATAAAATTCCTGCCTGCAATGGTATAAAGGAACTCCTAAATTTCTGTGTCCTGCACTTTAACTAAACATATTGCCCCTTATCAGTACAAGAGGAGACCGTAACCTTCTAAGTAGGCATTTTAAAAAAGCAATTATCTTGGTTTTTGTTTTAGTCAGAATTTTCATATTTAATTCCTGGAGAATTTTTTTTAAAGCTAAAACCTAACTTGATATTTTGAATTCCAAATTTGCTTATCACCTGTATAATATATCATTTATTCAATGCTTAACATTTAGCTATAAAGTAAAAATTTCAGTCGATATCTTGGATATCTATTCCAAAATATACATACAGTTTTAACTCTGGGTTAAAAGAACATAGTTAAGTTCAGTCATGAAATATGAGAAGACATTTGCCCTCTAATTTTACTAATTATTAGCATTTTTATTTTGAATCACTTTCCTCAGTTAATTGGGCCGATGTACTTCTGTCAGTGAATTTCCTGTTTTTTTTTTTTCCTTTGTCCATTTATTTATTGTGGTGTTCATATTTTCTTTACTGACTGAAAGGACTTATCATTCATACAATTGATAACTGCATGGACTGAATGTGTTCCCCCAAATTTATATATTGAAGCCCTAACCCCTAATGCACTTGAGGTAGAGCCTGTGAAGAGGTAATTAGGGTTAAATGAGGTCGTGGGGGTGGATCCCTAATCCAATAGGACTGGTATCCTTGTAAGAAGAGGAAGAGACACTAGGGAAGTGTGTGTATAGAGGAAAGGCCACGTGGTTGTCAACTGCAAGTCAAAAAGAGAGGCCTCCGAAGAACCCAGTCTTCCTGGCACTTTGATCTTGGGCTTCCAGCCTCTAGAACTGTGAGAAAATACATTTCTATTGTTCAAGACACCTAGGCTGTGGTGTGTGCTATGGTAGCCCTAGCAGACTGATGCAGTAGATAATGTATTACCTATTATTGTGTTGCAAACCTTTTTTTTCCAAGTTTATTCATGGTATTTCAATTTGTTGTGATAATTTCTTTAAAATTTTTGAAATAATCAAATTTGTTAATGTTTTTCTTTAGGGTCTTTATCTTTGGATTTATGCTTAGAAAGATTTCTCAAGTTCTAAGATAATATCAATATTCATTTTTTTCATTACTTTTGTGATTTTATCTTGAACATTTAAATCAAAGTTAGATTTAAGTCTGTGTGCAAATACAATTTATTTTGCGGTGTTAAAAGTTAATCAATTATTCCAACATGATTAATTAAATAATTCATCTTATAGTTACTGATATGATATGCTAATTTCTGACATAACCAAATTATTTTTCGTAATTTGGTGACTTCGTGTACACTGACCTGTGTTGACGTTCGCATCACAGCCACATTCTTGTGACCCATGAAATATCGCAGAATATTGTGGCACCAATGAAGGGAGCAAAGTCTCTTCTAGCCGCCATTGCCATGAGCATGCACCTTGTTTTTGTAACATTATTCTGACTATTTTTGCAATTAATTGTCTTCAGAAAAAAAATTAATCATACTTTTATGGTCTAATATTAACTACAATGGAATTGTCTTTGAAGTTGACCTAAATATATCTGTCATTTGAAGAGTAGAGTTACCTTTACCATTTTAAGTTTTTCCATTTGGAAACACGGTCTGTCTTGCACATTATTCATACCTGGTTCACAGTCCTTAGTAAATTTTGATGTTTTCGTCATATAGATCTCATACAGCTCTTGTCACATTTATTCCTAGGTATTATATATATTTTTACATTACATATTATATATAATATATATTATATACATATTACTCTGGCATTTTTCTTTCTAATGTATTTTCTAACTAGGTTTTGGTAGTATATAGTAAGACTGATGTTTGTACATTTATTATACATAAGCATTTTCCTATTTTATTATACACAAAGTTATAATGTTTATTGTTTCAAAAAAATCTTTATGCAAATAATAAAAGTTTTGTTTCACTTTTTCAATAATTAGTATTCTTGTGCTATTTCTTTGCTTAAAACTGCTAGAAAAAATCCATAACAACAGCATGGGAGGAATTTTTGTTTGGCTTTTGAAATTAAGAGAGATATCTTCAGTGTTACACCACTAAGTTATGTGTCTTAACTATAGGTTTCAAAAATGCATTTTTTATCTTATTCAGAAATTATTTTTCTATTCCTAGTTTTCATAAAGGGGTTAATTATATTTTATTTTAACAGAAGTTGTTATTAAGTTTTGTTAAATGTCATTTTGTTGTCTAGGCCAATAATTCAATATTTTTCTATATTAACTCATTCATGGCTTAAACATATCATTAGATTTTTAAATATCAAATGAATCTTATAATCCTGAAATATATTTTATTTAAATAAGTTGTATTACTATTTTAAATGGTGTTGGAATAAATACACCAGACTTTTTTAAGATTTCCATTTCTGAGAAAAATCTAGAGTAGGTTAGTCAGAACTATTATTTTGCTAAAAACTAGAAAGACATGTTTTTCATCTTTTCTTAAAATCATGAAAGCCTTGAAAAAATTGTAAGAAATATTAAACCCCAAATCTATAGACATATTGTATCCCAAGAACCAATCTGAGCACGCAAGTTGCTTTTGTCCTGAAGGTATTACTGACTATGAAAAACCAAGCTTCTGTCTTCATGCATTCCTGGGACGTGGGGGACTGAAAACCAAGCCCAAGATACCATTCTGTTCATAAAATTCTAACCCTAAAGATTGACAGCTTTAGAGTACAGTGACTCAGAAGTCAATTCTTTCTGACTCCGTCTTCCAGAAGACTACAAGGCCAATTGTTTTGGCACAAAGCAGAGGGGGAGTGAGGGAGAAGTGACAAGGCCACCTCATATCAGTCCTTGAAAGGATTCATGTCTCAAAGTCACATCACAGAATGATTCAATAAACCTGAAGCTGTAAATGTTGTTTAAAGTTGATCTACACTGGTAGTGCTCCCAAGATACTTGGTAAAAACAAATGCAAATTCTCTGAAAAGATAGCCTCTTTATCTCAGGCCTAAGTAAGTCACCTCTCCCCACCCCAATTATTGCCTCACAGTGAAAGATAACTAACTACAAAAGGGAACAATGAAATTTGAATAAGAAATTGCAAATCTAAACCCACAAAATTTCAAATATGGAAATTATCAAATACAGTATATAAAAGAATGATGCTCGCTATGTTTAAGAGAGAAAAGAAAAACAGGAAAATATGGTACAGGATATTATACCAAAAGAAGAAATAAAGAGGAGAGAGAGAGAAAGAAAGAAAGGAAGAAAGAAAGAAGAAGAAGGAAGAGGAGGAGGGAGGGAGGGAGGGAAAGAAGGGAAAGAGAAAAAGAGATATTAACTTAGTAGATATGAATAAGAATGAAGGATACTTTTTTCAATTCAAATATTAATATCTAATATTAAGGACTTGTGCTTCTGAAAAGACGGATTAGGTGTATTTTTTAAAATTTCTCTGACTAAATACAACTAAAAACCATGTACAATATACGTAAAACAAATGTGAGGAGAGTCTGAAAGGTGAAGAGAAGAGGTAGACCAGCGAGGGAACTTACGACCCAAGAAATGACATGGTGATGAGTTACTTGGCTTTTCTTTTTGCCTAAAATATCTCAGACTTGATACTGATGACGCTTGCAACCCTTAAATACCAACAGATACAGACAAAAAAAAGAGAGAGAGGCTGAGAAAGAGAGAGACTGAAAAAGGGCATGATCAAAAAGAAAGTATCAAGGAAAATCATAAAATACATTGTACCGAATGAAATGAAGATACAACATTTCAAAATGCATTGGATGCAGCTAGG
>CAUYRT010012575.1:0-58044 GCA_963574885.1 Lepilemur ruficaudatus
TAGATGGTTCTTATTTACAATGTTGTAGAACACAGGAGCATGCACATTCTGAAAACCCGAACCTCACTTGGATTTTAGAACAGACAGCCAGTTTAGTTAAACAGCTGGGAGTATCAGTAGATGTATTACAGCATCTCAAACTACTATAAAAATTATCTTCCCTTTTTTAATGAAAATATTCAGAACATCTCTTAGAGCATTTTGTTTCCTAACAAGCTAACCAAAATGTGTACTGAACGCTACTTATAGGGTTATCCTTGATGAAAATTTGAAATGTCTTCAAAATTAACACTATTAAATGTAATATAAGCCTTTAAAAATTTTTTTTTATGGCTCTGGATAGAGCCCATTAAACATTTCTGTGTGTTATTATAAAGAAGTTTTAAGCATAAATTTTTTTTTTATCTTAGACACTTTTATTGCTAGAATCAGGTCTTAAGTTCTAAGGCGGTTCTGAACTATCCCACGGTGAGGAAACGTAATCATCGTAAAAACAATTAGCAGGTGGACACGACTGACGAGGACCTGCCGGGTCCCACACATGGAACATCTGCTCGACTGTCCACTTGACAGATCACATGGGGCTCCACCTGGAAGTGACCGAGGGTTCCGGTAAGAGAAGGGCCAGCGATGCTGTCCTACTGCGTGGCGCGACTGAGAGACCCCTCTGCCTCGTGGCCAAGCAGAGATTCCTGGAACGAGAGTCTGAGGAATCGTGGCGTCTCGGCGTGTGGCACCGGGGCACACTGGCCCAGTTGGGCCCGGGAATGTCCTCTTCACGACAGAACCTCGACCTCCTGCCTTCTATTATTCTTATTTTTATTGTTTGGTTCTAATCCCAAAAATAACAGAAGGTTATTTTTAACAAATTATTCTTATTTTTATTGTTTCTCCAGTTCAAATTCTACTGGTCTTGCAAGGCCCAGCTAGAATGCTACTGCATCTACAAAGCTTTTCCTGTACACTCAAGCCAGCAGAAAACTCTGTCCTAAATTCTCATGGGCACTGATGTTTGAGAGTCATGTTTGATTATATCCTTTAATATTTAATATTGTGTTACTATTGTACTAGGTGCTAATTGGTTTTGTTCTTGGTCCCTGATGTAGAGGAAAGTCCTTGAATACTAAAAATAAAGGCTACTTTTTCATTTTATTCTCTCCACTACCCGTTATGTTATTAGCATTAGCCCTTTTGTTGGGTGTCACAATTAAGGACATAAAAATCAATACACTCAACATAAACTCATCTGGGTTAAGCTGAGATAAATTGGCAGCATCTACACTGCAAATGACATCCTGTTGTCTGACATTCAGCTGACTTTATCTGGTTGCTGCTCTTACTAGATGAGGAAGAAATCCTTGTTTAAGGGTAATACATTTTAGGCTTTGAATGAATCACTGGTGGAAGATGCGTAGAAGACACACATCTCCTTCTAAAGCCTGATGGGATTCTACTGAGACTTGGAGGCTCAGTAGAATCTCCTGGGAAGCTAAAAAAATACTGATACGCAGGGCACATTCTGGGCCAGTTAAATCCAAATCTCTGTGGGTGATTCGAATTTACTAAAGAATACTCTACCTGATATATAGTATTATTAAAAAGCTTACCAGATGGTTTAATTATACAGCTGAGGTTGAGAACCTTCCACTGTTCTAAAGTCAGTTTCTCCAGCCCCTCCACCTGATAAATGGGGCTTTAGTTTGAATTATCTGCATCCAGCTTGTTTTTCTGGGTGTGTTGGCTGCAATTGGCTTGCAGGAATTAGCTTTTAAGAGAGCATGGAAGTCTTAAGAGTCCAAACCATACCATGAAAGAGATAATTTATTATGCCAGAATGCCTTGCAGCCTTGCTCACTCAGTATTCCTAGGAGTAGAAGTTTCCTTGCTCTAGGTTACTGGTGCCACAGCAGAGAACTGACAGAGTTCCCCAAGGACCTAAAGTATTTATAACTCTTACAGTGTTTCTGCAAGGTGAGCTTTGCTGCCAGAGGCTTGAATTGGGGCCGCTAAGTCACCAGGCATAGAAGTCTAGCACAGCTGCTGCAGGCTGCTCGGGAAAATAGTTCTTAGTGTGGAGCTAGAGGGATTCAGGTGTCCTTCCCAGAGATCAGAAAGGAGGAAGGCTGGAGAGGAGATTTACTCAGGCTACTTCTTCTCCTGGTTTGTGATGTTTTGCAGATGAATCAGTTAAGACCTATTATTAATAAAAGATAAATTTATTGAGGTATATTTGGCATACCATAAACTTCATCTGTTTTAAGTATACAATTCAATGAGTGTTAGTAAATTTACATAGTTGTTCAACCATTACCACAATTTAGTTTTAGAATATTTCCATCATCCCCAAAAGATCCCTCGTACCTATTTGCAGTAAGTTCCTGCTCCAAGTTCCAGATCCAGGCAACCAAGAATCTGCATTCTCTTTCTCTAGTTTTGCCTTTTTTGGATTTTTCATATAAATGGAGTCATACAATATATAGTCTTTGGGTCTGGCTTCTTTAATATTTCTGAGGTTCATCCATGTAGCATATATCAGTATATTGTTTCCCTTTTTTTCCTGAATTGTTCATTGTGTGGATATGCCTTTTTATATTTACTCATGTATCAATTAATAGGCATTTGAATTGTTTCTACTTTTTGGCTATTATGAATAACGCTGCCATAAACATTGTATACAAGTTTTTGTGTAGACATATGTTATCATTTCTGTTGGGTAAGTAGCTAGGGGTAGACTTTCTGCGCTGTATGGAAAGTTTAGGTTTAACTTTTTAAGAAACTGCCAAATTGTTTTCCAAAGTGGCTATACCATTTTATATTCCCACCAATAATGCATGAAGGTTTCCAGTTTCTCCACATCCTCATCAGTTCTTGTTATTGTTTGTCTTTTTGATTCTGGTGGGTATGAAGTAGTATCTCATTTTTTTAAAAGAAAAATAATGATCATATTTTATTAAAAGAATGGGTGGATTTTCAAGAATGACATCTAAAGGATTGTCGGAGCAACAGATTTTTCTTTTTAAAAATTTTTTTTAATTTCAGCATATTACAGGGGTACAAATGTTTAGGTTAGGTATATTGCCTTTGCTTCATTGCAGAGTCCCTCTGCAATGGGTGCAGAGCACACCGCACCCATTAGGTGCGTATGTAACCATCCCCTCCTGGCCCCCCCCCATCTGCCTGACACCTGATGAATGTTACTACTATATATACACTTAAATGTTGATCTGTTAATACCAATTTGATGGTGAGTACATGTGGTGCTTGTTTTTCCATTCCTGGGATACTTGACTTAGTAGAATGGGCTCCTGCTCTGTCCAGAATAATACAAGAGGTGCTAGATCACCATTGTTTTTAGTGGCTGAGTAGAACTCCACGGTATACATATACCACATTTTATTAATCCACTCATGTATTGATGGGCACTTGGGTTGCTTCCACAACTTTGCAATTGTGAATTGTGCTGCTATAAACATTCTAATGCAGATGTCTTTTTTATAGAACGTCTTTTTTTTATAGAACGTCTTTGGGTAGATGCCCAGTAATGGGATTGCTGGATCACATGGTGGTTCTACTTGTAGCTCTTTGAGGCATCTCCATATTACTTTCCACAGAGGTTGTACTAGTCTGCAGTCCCACCAGCACTGTATGAGTATTCCTATCTCTCCACATCCACACCAACATTTACTGTTTTGGGACTTTTTTATAAAGGCCATTCTCACTGGGGATAAGTGATATCTCATTGTGGTTTTGATTTGCATTTCCTTGATGATTAGAGATGTTGAGCATTTTTTTCCTATATTTCTTGGCCATTAGTCTATCTTCTTTTGAAAAGTTTCTGTTCATGTCCTTTGCCCACTTTTTGATAGGGTTGTTTGATATTTTCTTGCTGATTTTCCTGAGTTCTATATAGATTCTAGTTGTCAGCCCTTTATCGGATGTGTAGCATGTGAATATTTTCTCCCATTATGTAGATTGTGTGTTTGCTATTGTGATAGTTTCTTTGGCTGTGCAGAAGCTTTTTAATTTGATTAGGTCCCACTTATTTATTTTTGTTGTTGCTGTGATTGCCTTTGGGGTCTCAGCAACAGCAAAAATAAATAAATGGGACCTGGTCAAATTAAAAAGCTTCTGCATAGCCAAGGAAACTATCATGGTTTTAATTTGTATTTCCCTAATGATGAATAATGTTGAGCATATTTTCATGTGCTTATTGGTCATTCATATATCTTCTTTGGCTAAATGTCTCTTCAAATCTTTTGCCCATTTTCAAATTGGTTTGTTTGTCTTATTATTTAGTGGTAAGAGTTCTTTACATATTCTAGATAAGTACTTTATTATTAATTGATATATGATTTGTAAATATTTTCTCTGTGACTTATTTTTTTCACTTTCTTAATGGTGCCTTTTGAAACTCAAAAGTGTTTATTTTAAGAAAGTCCACTTATCAATTGTTTTTCCTTTTGGAATCATGCTTTTAGTATATTATAGCTAAGAAATATTTGCCTACCTAAGATCAAAAAGATTTTTTTCCTAGATTTTAGAAGATTTTAAATTTTCTTCTAAAAATTTTATTGTTTTAGCTCTTACATTTAGGTATATGATTAATTTTGAGTTAATTTTTCTGTATGGTGTGAGCAAGGATCTACACTCATCTTTTAGCATGTGGATACTCAATTGTTCCAATACCATTTTTTGAAAAGATTATACTTTCCCCTTTTAATTTTCTTGGGGCCTTTGTTGAAAATCAACTGACCATAAATATAAAGAGTTATTTCTGGACTCTCAATTTTGTTCCAATGATTAATATGTTTATCTTTATGGTCAACATACTGTCTTGATTACAGTAGCTTTATGTTAAGTTTTATAATTAGGAAATTTAAGTCCCCCAACTTTTTGTTCCCCAAATTGTTTTGGTTGCTCTGGGTCCTTTCCATTTCCATGTAAATATTAGAATCAGCTTTTCAATTTCTGCAAAAAAGCTGCTGGAACTTTTTTGTGGTGTTGAACCTATAGATCAATGTGGGGGAACTATTGCCACCTCAACAATATTGATTGAGCTTTCCAATCCATGAATATGAAATGTGTCTCTATTAATTTAGTTCTTATTTAATTTCAGCAATGATTTGTGGTTTTTGGTGTGTAAGTCTTACATTCAATACCTTCTTGAGGGTTTGTGTGGTCCTGCCTGGGAGGTGTTTCTTTTTCTCAAAGGTCTCACCGAAAGCAGTGGAGAGACAGCAGGAGGCAGTGTGCCAAGTGGGAAAGGACCAGCTCTGAGCTGTAGCAAGTCGCGCAACCTCTCAGCTTGCTGATCTCTGAAATTAGTGTAACACAATTTATTTTGCTTCAAGGTTGTGAGGATTAGAGCTCATGTGTGGAAGAGACTTGCAAAAATGTTGGTGTGCAGTGGATATTCACTATTTGGTGCCTGAGCTTGTTGGTGCCTGCTATGATGATTATACAGCACTGTACATGCCAATAAAGGAGACGGAGCCACAGAGGTAGTTGCTGCTCTCAGGACCCTCATCCTGCTGTGGAGTCTCTTTGCAGCTCAAAATGGAGGCTAGTGATGCACAGTAGAGAAGAGAATACTCTGTCTCATCTGATCTCTAAACAATCATTGTGTTAGCTATTATCAGACACATTTTACACCAAGAAAACTGATGTTCAGAGAAATAGAGTCAAGTTCCTGGGGCCACAGAGCTGGTAAGAAGCAGAGAAGGATTTGAACCCAGATTTGTCTAACTTCAAAGTTTATGCTCTTCTACTACTCCTCACCACACCACTGACCCCACAAGGTCTCATAAAGGGACCTGCAGGGCAGCAATGCATTCTAAGCAGGGCACATAACTAACTCTTCCTTGGGCAATGGACACTGATAAGTGATTAGTATATATTGCTTATCTTTTTTCTTTTTTTCAAGTTCTCTTATGAGGTTGCAATATCTTGCTTGTCTTCGTTTCTTATCATGTTAAAGGTTTAATTTAGTCTCAAGATTCAGGAAGGCAGTTACGACTCCCATTACCAAGGATTAGGTGAGCAAACCAAGCTGAATTCATGAGGGGTGATGATCATAGTGAGCTATTACAAAAAGTCACCTGGTATAGAGATTGAAATAAAATGCAGCCTTTGTTTCCAATTTTTAGTGTGATCTGACTTGAGCATGAAATTTCAAGCTACAAGGCTTTCATTTTCTCAGCTGTGATAGTTTATGAGAGGAAGGTGGAGCTGTGGCAATGTGAGATTTCAGATCCAGAGCTGCAAATATCCTCCTGCTAGTTGCTCTGGGCTTGCTCAACAGCAGCACAACTACCAATGTGTGTTATCACACTCTAGAACTGGGCCTAAGTTGATGGTTCATCAGCCTTTTCTTGCTTCCATGTGGGAGCCCTAGGTTTGAATTCTAGGAAATCTTTAACATGGCAATACTGATAATGCATGGGCTTTGGAATCGATGAATTTTTATTCTGTTCTATTATTTGCTTGCTTTGTGATCATGGGAAATGTATTTAACTTATCTGAGCCTCAGTTTGCTCATGTAAATGGTGCAAATAATTGTCATGAGGATTAAAATGAGAAAATGTTTATAAATCACTTATTCGTACCAGGTGTATAAGATGATCTAGACAAATCGTAACTTTTCTCCTTTCTACTGGAGTTTGAAATAACTAGATCTAGTTTTAAAGAAATGTCACTGTGGACAAGTGTATTGGTCAGGCTTTGCTATGGTAACAAACAGCCCCCAAAGCTCAGCAGTTAAAAATTACATATATTTATTTTTTGCTCTTATCTCATGAGGGCTTAATTGATTGTGGCTTTTCTGGGCTTTGCTGGTGGGTTCTGTTCTTTGTATCTTTTCATTCCAGGACCCTGGTTGAAGGAGTATGTTGTTCTCATGGTGGAGGGCAGAAACCTAAGAGAGCTGAAACCAGTCCATGTAAGCGTATTTAAAGTTTCTGCTTGGCCATGGTATGTATCACATTTGCTTATGTCCATTGTCATATGGCCAAGTATAAGTCAGTTGGTGGGGAAGTACACTTTGCCTAAAGGGAAACATGATAGGAGCTTTTAAATAAGTAAGACAATTTACCCTAACAAGTAAGAATCATAATAGAGGCAATACTTGGTAATCCAAGGATTAATCATTGTATACATGGAATATTTGAGCCTTTTTGTTTTTATCTTTCCCTTTGGCTGCGGCAATTGGTCTGCTTTTTCAGTTTTTCTTATTTAAAGCAGAGCTGATGAACGATAATTTGTCAATGTCTGAGGACAGATTTCCTGTTTTTCTTCCAACCTCTTATTCTCAGCCACTTGTGATTCATCCATCCCTTGTTTAAACGTTGGCATTCTCAAGGCTTTCTCAGCCCCTTTCTCTTCTTCTACGCTCTTTTCTACAGGAATCGCATATAGAACCATGGCTTTAGTTAACTACTCTCTGAAGACTCTCATTTCAACATTCTCAGATCAGATGCTTCAGAGCCCCAGACCCACATAGCCAGCTGTCTGCCTGACACCTCTACCATTGTGTCTGCATAAATCTCAGTACAGTGAAACCTAACTGTGGTCACTCTAAGTGTACCCTCAAGGACTAGACCATTCAGCCAGTTGTACATGTCAAACATCTAGAATTCATCCTTGGTACCTTCTTCTCCCTCACTCTCCTATCCAATCCACCTAT
This sequence comes from Lepilemur ruficaudatus, assembly GCA_963574885.1. NCBI lineage: Eukaryota > Metazoa > Chordata > Mammalia > Primates > Lepilemuridae > Lepilemur > Lepilemur ruficaudatus. The sequence goes on from CAUYRT010012575.1 coordinate 7,682, forward strand.
AGGTTCTCTTGCCTTTATCTCCTTTGGGTCTCTCTGGCCACTTCTCCCCATCCCTACTGCCACCACCAAGCCATGACCCTCTTTCACCTGGACTCTTGCAATATCCCTCAACTGTCTCCCTACATCATTTCTTTTTCCTTTGTAATCTATTCTTTGCACAACAGCTATAGCCAGAGTAATTTTTTTTTTTTTTTTGGAAAAAACTCAGACTGGGTCTCCTTTTGGTTTTAAACTCTTCAATGGCTTTCAGTAGCTTTTAGGATAAAGACCAAAATCCTTTTCATGGCCCATAGGGCCATGCTGATTTGGCGTTTTTCTGTCTCTGCCGTTTTATGTTGCACGAGTCTTATTGCCTATATTGTAGCTACAGTGTCTCTCCTTTCACATCCTTAAATGTTTCATTCTCCCACCTATCTTGGGGATTTTGCACATGCTCCCCTCTGTTTGGAATGTTCTTACGCTAACCTCCATTCGTGAAATCTCAGCTCAGATGTCTTCTTCTTGTTGATGCACTCCTCGGCCTCTCCAGGCTGAGAGAGTTGTTTTCTCTTCTGTGGTCCAAAAAGAGTTAATGTATATATTTATGTGTGCAACATGCATTTTATAATGTTATTATTTGCTATGTGACTCTGCCTGTGTTGCAAGATCTTAGGGTAGGGTTCCATCTCATTCTCTAAATAATTTTGAAAATTCTTGTAGGCCAGGCACAGTGGCTCATGCCTATAATCCCAGCACTTTGGGAGGCCAAGGCAGGGGGATCGCTTGAGGTCAGGAGTTCAAGACCAGCCTGAGCACCATAGCAAGACCCCATCTCTACAAAAAATAATAATAATAAAAAAATAGCCAGGTGTGGTGGCGTGCATCTGGAGTCCCAGCTACTCAAGAGGCTGAGGCAGAGGGATTGCTTGAGCACAGGAATGCAAGGGTACAGTGAGCTGTGATTGCACTACTTCACTCCAGCCTGAGTGACAGTGTGAGAACCTGCCCCTTAAAAATTTTTTTTTGCTTGTGTAGTAGGCTGCAAAAAAAAAATTCTTTTGATCTTAAATAAAATTGTGCCAAAGCCCAGTTAGGGCTTAGAGAAACCAAAATTCTCTGCTTAAAGAGCTCTTTTGGGCTAAACACCATAATCACAAGCATATAAATTTAGAGGTAGAAAGGATATCAGAACTATTGTTCACAGCATTTATTTTTACTAATAAAGAAATTTAATCCTAGAGAGATGAAACAATTCGCTTGAGGTTTTGCAGCTGGCAGGTGTCAAGCAAGGACAAAACACAAGTCTTCTGAGTCCCACCTGGAGGGTGGGTTCTCGTGTGTGGGGTTCTAAACGTGGCTCATTCTCTGCCCAAAGCCACCATTATTTTGAGGACTTACTTTGTGCCAAGGATTACATTAAGTCTTTTGTATACAGAATCTCTAAATTTGAGAACTACAAGCTGAGTTTCAACTCCATTTTAACTTGAGGGAAAATGAGAAATAACAGATGATAATGTGTTCAAGGCTTATGCAGCTCGTGAGGAAATGTCTCACTACGTCAATAATATTTATCATTATAGTGAATTCCTTTTTACTCGTCGTTTGTTGGGTGGAGTGAGAGGTTAAGACTAGATCAGCCTAAGGAGATTTTCACTGGGCACTGGTAATCCCCAAGAGGCTTTCTTAGCAGGAGACTTGCAAGGTTTCAGTGTCTCAATGTAAAGCGGTTGCTACATGCGTTTCCGCGAGACTGCGATTCAGGGAGCCTTAGGGAGCGTCTCCTGTGTGTATTGCCTTGTGCCCAGTTTGGTGGCAAAGAATATATGAACAACTTTTGAGGGAGATCAGATCAAAAGAACAGGCCAGTTCTCATCTGCCGATTGGGAATAAGCCAGGCGTCACTTAGCCTGCTTAAGAAACAACCAGTCTGCACCATGTCATCATCTGACCCTTGTCAAATGCTTGGCATTGCCTGGAGATGTCCCCACATTCTCAGAGGTTCCTCTGTGCTCCTCGGTTGTATCAGAGCTATTACTGCCAGAGCTGATCACCAGTGCAAGGTCTCTGCCATCTGGCTCCTCATAAAGAACGGATAATCCTTTTAAAGTCTTAATAGTAATAGATGATTTGTTTGGCCTTATTTTCTAACATTAGCTTTTAGACAGACTGTGTCAAATCCACAGGTTTTGAATTTGAATCCTAGAGATGGAGAGCAGTTAGTTGGAAACAGGGGAGAGCTGAGAAAAGGATCATGCACAACTGAATTTGGAAAAATTACTTTTGTTCATTTCCCTAACATGCAAGTCTTCTCTGTACTGGGAGGGAGAGTAGGTCGGTAGAGAAAATGTGAAACTTGGCATCAGGAAGACCTGAGTTGCTGAACATCTCAGTTCTGCCAGGTACTTGCTTGTGAAATATGGCAGCCATTAATTTTTTTAAGCCTTAGTTTTATTATCCACACAATGGGGACAGTATTATCTTTAAAAGTGGTGGAACAGCTTTGTGAGTTGGAAATCACTCTAAAAATACCGGGTAGTGTTGTTCTGTGTGCAGCCCAGTCCTGTCTTCTTCAGGGGGGCTCTGTGTTTGAGGAAATGTGAGGAGGTGGGCGGGTGTACCCTGAAGGGCTGCCGTGAGCCATCCTCAGTCCTGTCACTTCCTGGAAATCTCAGAGACGCTGCTGTGAAGGTGAGCAGAGGGTCCTTCCTACAGCCAGGGCTTTGCCTGCTTATTCAGGCAAAAAGAGCAACCCCAACAGACAGGCTCAGGGAAGGGGGCCAGACGTTGCTTCCCTTTGCTAACCTCAAGAACAGAAGGTTAAATTACTCACACTCCCCGATTAATGCACATTGTCATCTTTGTTCCACACCAGGCTCTTCTCTTACTTTATTCAATCCCCTTTACTCCTAATTCCCTCTCACCATTTCCTACATACGCACTCCTATAAAGTCTTTAAAAGTGTATTTAAAATAGTGCCTCTGTTGTGGTAGTCTCTGCTCCAAGTCTTGGGAGACATTAGTGAACAAAACAGGCTAATATTCCTGTCCTGGGGAGCTTGCATTCTACCGGTGAAGGTGGGGGTGAGAAGACAGTACTTACCACCTTTCAGACAGGATATAATTTATTTATTACATTTGACTATCATCTAAGCTAAAAATTGAGCAAGGTAAGGGGGATGGAGCCTGTGTGTGCATGTGTGTGTGTGTGTGTGTGTGTTTAGGGGTTGTGATCCTAGGCAGAGCGGACAGCCTGTGCAAGTTCTGTGTCAGCACCAGTGCCGGTATAGTTCTCAGCAGCAGGGAGGCCAGTGGGGACAGTGAAGGAGATGCCATCAGAGAGGCAAAGGGGATGGCAGGGGCAGAGGTGGAGGCAGAGCATGTAGGGCCTTGTAGTGAAGACTTTGGCTTTTGTTGGGAGGGAAGTAGGGAGCCATTTCAGGGCTTTGACTATAATAAGGGGTTCTTATAGTATTTCTCCCTTTTCCTACTCAGCAATGTGTTTATCCATGTTGCTGTATGTACATCTAGTCAGTTGTTTCTGACTGTTCTATAGCAATCTGTAAATGTTCCCTAGCCACTCTTCCAACTCCTTGGCACCACAAGTAATACTGCAGTGGATGTGTTCCATTGTGCACTTGTGTGACCATTTCTGTGGGAACACCCAGGAACCGGTGGGCTTGCTGGGTGGCAGGGTAGACAGACACTAGACGTTACTCTCTAGACTGGCTATACCCGCTTAGGTTTCCTTTAGCAGTCCACGAGGGTTCCTGCAGCTCAATATCCTGACTAAATGTGACATTATCCAGATTTCAAAGTTTTGCCAATCTATTGTTTTCATTTGCATTTCTCTGGTATTACTAATGAATGTGAGCCCTCTTCATATTCTTGCTAGATTTTTTTTTGCTTTACTTCTATAAATTGCCTGTTCATACTCTTAGCCAATGTTTCTATTGGAGTTCTGCATTTTTCTTTTTGATTTGCAAGAGCTCCTTGTATGTTCTGGATATTATTCATAGTTGTTTTCAGATGGTTAGATTTAGAGGTGGCTTTTTAGGCAATCTAATCCAACCAGCTTATTTTACAGTTGAGGAAGTTGAGACCCAAGCGACGAAGTCACATGTAATGGAAAAGCTGACACTTGAAATCAGCACTTTTCTACCATATCCTATAAAGTGGGAAGCCTTGTACAGAGGCAGGAATGACAGGAAGAGGTGGGCAGGGGCTGTAGCACATTGCTGATAATTCACTCTCTGCATTGCTTTGCAGACAGAAGGGTCACTTGATCTGACCTATAGGCCAAGGCCAGCTCTGGACCTAGGAGGCTCTTGCAGTCTATGAGGTTCTATCCAGGTCTAACAACCATTTCCTTCTCCTACTCACACTGTCACTACTTTATTTGAGGACTTTATCCTCTTGCTTGACCAGTGTTTCTTAGATTTTAGTGTCTCTGAAGTTCACTTAGATAACTTATTAAAACACAGATTTTGCCCTGTTCCCTCCTGAGGATTGGAAGGACTGAGAGATCCTTAGGATCTTGATGCAGGTGGCTCATGGACCTTATTTGGCGCAGTACTGCACCAAACAGTGTCACCAGCTCCCTGATTGCTCTGTCTCCATCCTCTAGTCCAGGGGTCCCCAAACTATGGTGATGGTATATAATTATTTCATTATATATTACAATGTAATAATAATAGAAATAAATTGCACAATAAATGTGATGTGCTTGAGTCATCTTGAAACCATTCCCCACCCTCCGTCCTACCCTGGTCCATGGAAAAATTGTCTTCCATGAGAACAGTCTCTGGTGCCAAAAAGGTTGGGGACCGCTGCTCTAGTCACCTCCATTTGTCTTCAGGCTGCCAGACAGAGCTACCATGTCCCCAGCACATCTCTCTTTGTCATACCTCCCTGTTCTAACCTTTACTGTCCATCTGAAATGCTCCTTCCTGTGGAAAGTTTTATGATTTTTTTCAAGATCTAGGTCAAGCACAGTCTCTCCTAGAAAACCTTCCCTGATTTTTCTGGGAATCAAGCTAGGGGCATGGTGCAAATGGAGAGAGATAGCAGTGGGATGACTGTCCTACCCACTAGCACACCAACCTTTGTGATTCCGCTGCACATCCCTCTGAATAAGGTGGGCACAGACACGTCTTGGAGGAAGGTAGCAACATTGTGGACCAGTGAATCTTTTCTTTTTTTAAACACCTTCATTTTTATCCAGTGTTTGTGCACATGGTTTATTTGACGAGTAGCAGTTGTACATTTGTTATGGAAAACAGCATCTTCCATCCGTGGTTCCTATGTTTTTCCCTCTTCAGAGTCAAATACTTGAAACTCTTTTGGCTGACTCTTTTGATATTTCTAAAAATATGCTGATATTGCTCTTGTTTGATTTTTCAGTGAGAGAATGAGGGTTTAGCTCTCCCTCCTCTGCCTTTGCCTTCCCACGTGTCCTTTCTCACTTCCCACATGCTATTGCTTGGCCAGTTTTTGCATCCAGGATGCTGCGTGGTGGTTCTCAAATCAGAAATTTGGGTACCCTCCTTAACTCCTCCTTCTTTTTCCTACTCCTGCCTCCATTCATTCTTCCCCCACCTCCTATACCCAGTTACTCATGGAATTCTGCCAACTCTACCTCCGACATAACCTCTTAAATTCACACAGGTCTCTGTTCCCATAGCCTCTGGCCTTGGCCTGTCCACTCCTCTCTCTCTGGGACACTGAGCTACTGCTCGTCTCTGTGTTTCCTGTCGTGCCTCCTCCTGTCTCCTCTTCACCTGACAGCCAGAGCGAGCTTTCTACAACACAAATCAATTTGATCATGTGATTCTCATGCTGAAAACTCTTAAGACTCAGGAGAAAATTTGAATTTCTTATCCTGGTTGGGTATTCTTATCCTGGTTGGGTAGAGACAACCCTTTGTTTCCCATAGCATTTTGTCTTCCTGGCTCACAGAGTACATTTCCTTTGCAGTGAGGTTGGGGCCAAGTAAAACGTGGATGCAAGTGACATGCGTCTTGTCCAGGCAGTTACGAGCTACATCCTACTGCATCTCTTTTCTCTTCTGGAGTGGGTCTCTGAGGCTGTGTTCTAGGTGCTGGAGCTACAGGATGGAGGAGGGCTGCCCTACCCACATCAGACTCTATATGAGAGGCAAATAAGTCTTTGTAGTTGTAGGCCAATGAAACTCTGGGGTTTTTGTGTTAATGCAGCACAGCCTGTCATAACTCTGACCAACATGAGGTATGTATAAGGCCTTTTAGGGTCTGGCCTTGCTTCTCTAACATTATTTCTCTATTCTTCCTTCCCTTAGACTCTATATTATATCTGTAAAGACAGGCCAGACTCTTCCCCACTTCCAGGCCTTTCTACATTGCAGTTCTTGTTGCTTAGACTATCTTTTGTCAATCACCTCCTCTTTACCACTTTGCCTGGTGAATCCCAACGCACACTTCAAGCCTCAGCTTAGATGTCTCCTCCTCTGGGAAACCTGTTTCAAGACACCCTACTTTGTGTGTCTACCCTTCACTCACCACTTTCTCCTGAAATTGTCTGTTTACTTGTGTCTGCACCAAACTGAACTGGAAGCTCCCTGAGCATTGTGACTCTGCCCCATCCACTGTGGTCTTCTTAGGGCTGGTCAGAATGGGTGCTCCATCCGTGTTTGTGGCATGAGTTATTGTTGGACGATCCAGGCACAAGCTCAGGGGAGAAGCTATTGTAAAACCTGCAATTCAGGTTTCTTCTGCCAAGACTTTCTTGGCAGTTTGAATTCCTGAGATACAGTATTGATTAGTGGTTTGGAGGAAATAGTCTACAGGCAGAGCTGGTTTGGCTTCTGGCCTTCTAGCTGTGTAATATTTAGCAAGTTATATAACTTCTTAAGCCTCAATTTCATGTTCTAATGAGAATAATAATAATAATAATAGTGCCCATCTCATAGGGTTGTTGTGATGGTTCAGTGAGTTGTATGTATATAAGCACTTAGAGATATTCCTGGCTTATAGAGAAGTGCCCAATAAATGTTAGATATATTATTTTTTTAAAAAATCCTAAAAAATATCTTAAATGCAAATATGGTATCCTGAATTGGATCCTGGAACAGAAAAAAGGGCACTGTGGGAAAACTAGTGAAATCCAAATAGAGTCTGGAGTTTAGTTAGTAGTATTCTAACATAAGTTTCTTAGCTTTGATAAATGTACTGCTGTAATGTGAGATAGCATTAGAGGAAACTGTTTGAGAGGTATATGGGAACTCTGTGCTATCTTTGTAACTTTTCTGTGAGTCTAAAATTATTCCATAATAAAAAGTTTATTAAAATAGATTCTTATTATAATCGATACTCATTTTATTCTCACAATATCTCGATATAAGTACCATAATGATTGTCATTTACAGATGCAGAACTGAGGTACACAGAAGCTAAATAACTTCCCATGGCCACCCTGAGTTCAGGATAACACAGTAGGAATGTTTAATGGGCTGGGATTTAAGTAGAATGCGATAATAAACATTTATTTGTGTAAGGCACCACCCTATGTGCTGTGTCAATAGAGAATGTTGAAGGTAGGTGATTTCTGCCCTCAAGGTCATTTCAAGTAGGAAGCCCAAGTTCACACAGTTCAGGACCTGTGCTCTTAACCATTGCACTAGACAAAGTGGGGGGCAAGTGGTGATTAGAGTCACGTGCAATGCACAGTGGAGGTGCAGAGGTAAAAACAGATCTGGTTACATTTAGGGACAGCCAGCTTCAAGGGTGGGGGCTTTGATCTGAGTCTTCAACGTGAACATCATTTGATCTGGGTAGAGAGAAAAGGAAACCTGGAATGGGTCTCAGGGCCTCCATTGAGCCTCCCCTTTCTGCTCCCTTTCCCTTCCTTGGACCAGCCCTGAGAACAGGATCACAAGTGTGACAGTTGGCCATTCTCTTTAGCACTTCATGAAAAACAGCAGCTCATGGTACATGGAGCGTGGGCTTTGGCATCAGGCAGCCCACAGTTCAGCACTTGCTCTGTTCTTACCAATTACATGATCTTGAGCTGGTTACTTTGCCTCTCCCAGCCTTAGGAAAATGAGGGTAACAACGACCACCTGACCAGTTGTTGTCAGGGTTAATCCACCGAGGAAATGTGTATCAAGCGAGGTATGATGCTGGGCACCTGGTAAGGACTGACTAAGTGGTGACCACCTCTGTGTGCCTCACTCCTTTATTTTATTCAAGGCTTATATGATAAACCTTGGTTATGTTGCTAATTATTTCCTAGGGAGGCAGCTTCACAAAAAGGAAAGAGCATGGACTTTGGGAGACTGTGCTACTTACCAATCGGGTGACCTCGGTCAGTTGTTTAACCTGTCCAGGCCTCAAATTTTCACTGTAAAATAATATTAACATTATAGGATTGTTGTGATAATTATGAGATGGAGTATGAGGATGATGCATGGACACATTCCATTACTGTTCTTGTGTCTTATATTTTTCTCTGTTTGATTCATATTAATCTTGTCTTTCCCCCAAATTGTTTGATCCTTAAGGAAGATCTTAAATCTTATATTTACTTTGGGGACATACTAGGTGCTCACTAAACACCAGTTGGCTTGCCTTTGGGGTGGACTTCCTCAGCATTTATATGCATCCAACAGTTTTTCTAGATTTTGATCTACCTCACTCAGCTGGAGCTCAAGAATTGTCCTTGGGCTGGTGAAGCGAGAAGGGACCAACCTGTGAAATGGCCACCAAATATTTTATTTATTTTACTAATATGCTTCAGTCTCTAAGACAGCTCTCAGGTGGTGGAATGGGGAAGGCAAGAGAGAAAGCATGGAGGCTGGGGAAGGCACATAAGATGGTGGTCTCTGGCAACTAAATAAGCTGAGGGAACTCCTGGCTCGTGTTAGCCCTGCTGTGAAAAAAAATCTGCCTGCTGACATCCACCCTGTGCCCGGCCTCGTCCTCGGCGTCATCTTCGCTGGACTTGCGGCGGGCATTCTGGTAGACCACAGCACACATGCCCGTGAGCCACGCAGCCACAGTTCCCGCGGCGAAGATGCAGAAGCCGATGAGCAGCAGGAAGATGTAGTCTTGGCGGTCCAGGTGCGTGATGCACATGTACCGGAGTGGGTTCCCCACCCGTGTGATGGGCCACCCTTTCAGCTCTGTGGGCTCCAAGCACGTGGCATTTAGATCATCTGTAAAGAAAAACACAGCAGGCAGGGTGCTGAAACAGTGGAACTCCCGGGGTCCTAAGGCCAAAGGGGACCTGGAGGGGCTATCTGGACCCTCCCTGCTCAACTTGTGGTCTGTGGGCCAGCAGCACCCAGGGCACCCGCATCACCTGGACCTCAAGAGAAATGTAGAAGCTCAGGTCCCACCCCACACCTCCCAATTCAGAATCTGTGTCTCTACAAGATCTTCAGGGGACTTGCCACACATTAATGTTTGAGAAATACTGTGCCTGGACTACTCCTTGTCCCCAGGCTTTGCTGCACTCAGGTTGTGGAAATGGGCTTTGCTTCTTAAGGGTCTTCAAGGAAGGAGAGGCCATACAGGGTCTGGGACTTTGGAAACTTGAGAAAGATTGCTGTGGGGTGTTGGCACCTCCCAGACCTCCACCATGCTCCTCATCTACCTCTCTCCTCTTGATCCCAACTTTCCCCTTCACCTAGTCCCTTTTCTTTTCACCTGTGCCTGAGATTAGCCAGGAACACCACCCAAGAACATCACAAACCACCTGGCTCAACTCTAGGGAGGGATGAACCTCCCTGCAAACGTCAACTGTGTGTTCTTTGTCCCACCCCCCCTTCCTCCCAGGAGAAGTTACGGGGAGGGGTGCTCAGGGTGTAGAGATTGCTAATAGGGGAAATAGCTCACTGGCTGATCATATGACCTACATGTCTTCAATCTTTTTTAGCAGCTGACTCAGCTCTCTGGCTACTTTTTGAGCACCTCCCTGTATCTAGCACCATGGACTTCAGTATGTAACAGGAAGAAAAGTGGACTCTAGAGCTACACAGGCCAGGGTTCTAATCCAGACTCTCACTTGCTAATTTTGTAAACTTCAGCAGGATATCCAAATCTCTCTCTCAATCCCATTTCCTCATCTTCCCAGTGCAAAGAATGATACCTCTTCTCAGGGTAGTCAAGAGAACTGACCCAGGTGAGAAGGCAGGCTGTCGTGCCTGGAGCACAGACTCCTCAGGGCTCCATCCCCAGCCCTGCGTTTTTCTAACTCTGAATACTCTGCCATGCTGATGCTGAGGTGCCCATACATGGTGCCAGGATGAATATATCCAGGACGCATTAGATCAGTGAGCTCCAGCTCAGGGCTGAGATAACCACGATCAAAATCACAATAGCGCTAATATTTGTTAAGCTCTTGTTATGTGCTAAGTGACTTCCAAGTGTTATCTCCTAACAACTCCCATGCATGTGATATTAGTATCCTTGTTTTACAAACAAGGAAACTGAGACTCAGGAGGTTTCATAACTTGAATGTTCTAGATAACCTGTAGGATCTAGGCAGGAGACAGAAGACAAATCCAGGAATGAGCTGTCTGAGCTTGTTTTGCAGAAGTGGGAAATGCAAACAGAAGCTATTGTGGAGAGAAGCCATCTCTAAACTTTAGGGCAGAAATCTCCTGACTACGTGAAATCATCAGTGTCCTTGGTGACCCAGGAAGTTAGGGAAATCAGGTTCAGTTAGGGAAATCCTGATGAGAGCCAGAAGCAGCATTAGGGAAAAGAGTGCAGAAGTGAGTTGCCTGGAGAGGAGGCAGTGGGTTTGGGTGGCTGGAAAGAGCTGTCCTCTGCACCTAGGCACCATTACCAGCACCTTAATTCTGTATCAATGCACGTGTAGTGAACTCATTTTGCTACTTTCAGGAAGACAGCCTGGAGTGTGTAATGCTGTTTAGGACTTACTCTCAGAAAAAGTTGTAGATACAGGAGGTGAAGCCAGCGCAGGGGCTGTGTCATATCCGCTGTTTGCAATGATTACAGAGGAGAGAAGAGGAAGAAGCCTCTCTCTAGACTGCCTGTGACCCTCAGAGCAATGCTGCCTACTTGAAAGCTCTCAAGGAAAAGGGGTTGGCGATATGAAGAGGAAGGATTGCAGTTAACGCCTTCAGACTGCCTTCAAGTCAGCCTGGCTCCTTGACCTCTGGGGCTTTGCCTAGGAGGCCTAAGCATGGGGGCTCGGCAGGAGCCGGGGCAGCTTCTGAGACCTGTTCAGGAATTCTATCTGGGGGGACTCAGGTTACTTGCCCAGATCGACAGAGACACAGGAATATACAAAGAATATACAAAGAAGATGTATTTGAGAAAGGAAAACATGGGATTGTGAGGGGAGGTTATCTCCTTTTATTTTTAAAAAGATTGGGCTTTTAAATTGGGGTTGGGTGGCAGAAATGAGACTAAACATTACACACACATTTCCCCATTTTGGAGCATTAGCCTTGAAAGGAGCAATTAGGCAGTGATTTTAATGCATTGTTGGGCTGCTGGTAAGTGAGGGAGGTGGGTGGCTCTGCTGGGAGGGAAGCTTGGGCCTTTCTACTGCTGCATTCTCTCCCTTTCCCCCAAATCCCTGCCACTGTCAAGGTTTGGGCTGTCCTCTTCCAGCCTCCCCATCTCCACTGTTTCCATGTGTTCCAGCTCTGGTCCATTCCACACACTCCTGCCAGATTGCCTTCTGCAAGTACAGCTCTTCCCGGGCGTACTCTGGCTCAAAATCCTACTCCAACACCTCTATGGGCCTCAGAATAACATCCAGACCACCTGGCCTGGCATTCGGAGCCCCTCAGCATCTGCCCCCTCCTCCCTTTGCCACCTTACTTCTCAGCACTGCTGGCAGCCCCCCTTTGCTCCAGTCAAATTAAATTACATATTATTCCTTGATTACATCACGCCCTTGCCCTCACCTGTAGCTAGCTTTGTTATATTGCACTTTTTGCGTCAATTGTCTATCCCCTAGGTCTTGCATGATAAAGTTCTTCCCAGGCTGGGTGCAGTGGCTCACGCCTGTAATCATAGTACTCTGGGAGGTCGAGGCAGGAGGATCACTTGAGGTCAGGAGTTCGAAACCAGCCTGAGCAAAAGCGAGACCCTGTTTCTACTAAAAGTAGAAAAAATGCTGGGCATGGTGGTGAGCTCCTGTGGTCCCAGCTACTTGAGAGGCTGAGGCAGGAGGATTGCTTGAGCCCAGGCGTTTGAGGTTGCTGTGAGCTAGGCTGATGCCTTTTTTTTTTTTTTTTTTGTGAGAAATAGACACTTTATTAGGCACAGAGGGTGACTGGTGAACAGTTACAAAATGGCTACTAGGCTTCCTCCTGAGCTGGAGAATAGTACCCCAGAGGAAAGTAGGGCAAAGGAGCGTGTTTTCTCTGCCTTCTCCCTTCAAGGTTGCAAGCGGATGACCTCTCTATTGAGGAATGGGTTTTCGATGATGGCCTGTACCAGGTGAGCATACTCAGCAGGGTCACCCAGTCGGTTGGGGAAGGGAATCTGGCTGGCCAAGAAGTTGCGTACCTTAAGGGTGGTCAGCAGAGCTGTGCCAAACAGGCCTAGACAAGACAGCCAGAGTCAGAGACCCACCCTTGCTTTCATATTTACCCAGTCCTTCCTCACTTTAGCCCTACTTCTTGGTGCTTCCCTGGGGCCCAGAGGTGAAAGGCTGCTAGATGCCACGGCACTCTAGCCTGGGCAACAGAGCAAGACTCTGTCTCCAAAAAAAAAAAAAAGTTCTTCCCATCTTTCAAGATCTAGCCTAAATGTGTCCTCTCTAAGGAGTCCTACCCCCACCACCCCATCCACATAGCTTGGAGGATATGTGATTGTTCCTACTCCTGAAGTCATCCCTAGCATTTCCCTGTATCACTCTTAATGCATGTATCACAATTTACCTTGCATGAGGGTTATTCACACCAGCATTTTTCTTCCCTATTAGATGGACTTTTAGCTCTTGAAGGCATGTGCCATGTCTGATCATTATTGTTCTAGTTAATAAGAGCTATCATTCATTGACTTAATTGAATAATTTGTAAATATTTGGGAATTTTCTAACAATTTTTTTTTATTATTGGATTCTAGTTTAATTCTGCTGTGGTTAGAAACACTCTCTGTAATTTTGTTACAACATTGATGAGAAAAAAATGGATTCCTGGCCTGGGTTACCGTCTGTAGAGTTTGCACATTCTCCCCTTGTCTGTGTGGGTTTTCTCCAGGTACTCTGGCTTCCTCCCACCTCCCAAAGATGAGCATGTCAGGTGCACTGGCAGGTCTAAATTGTCCCACTCTGAGTGAGTGCAGGTGTGACTGTGTGCGTGGCCCTGCACTGAGATGGCATCCTGTCCAGGGCTGGTCCCACCTTTCCCCCGAGGCGCTGGGATAGGCTCTGGCCACACGCAACTCTGAACTGGAACAATTGGGTGAATAATTACCTTACTTGGTTTTGTTAATTTTTCTTAAATGTATGTATAGCTCTCACTTATTTCAATGATTAATGTTAGAAGTGTTTTTATTTAGAAGGTTGGTGATGTTTTTGTAATCAGAAGTATGCAGTAGGAACTTAACTCTTGTTTGTATCAATTAGCTTATGGTAAAATTAGTGTCATTACATGTTGTTTTGCTTGAAGTTGCAATTTCCAAGAATTTATCGGTGACATTAAGTAAGGACTTACTCTATTCTGTCTTTGCTGAGTACATTGTTCTATGTGTGTCGATTAGGCTGTGGTGGTGTACAGATCTTCTATGCCCTACTGATTTTTTATCTGTCTCTTGTCTCTTGCTTACTATTATTCTATTAGTTGTCTATTAGTTACTGTGAGATGTAAAATCACCAGTTATTACTATGTATTTGTCTACTCCATATAGTTTAGTCAAGTTTTGTTTTACAAGTTTTAAAGCTGTGTTATTAGATGCATACAAAGTTACAACTGTTATATCTTCCTGGTAGATTTACCCTTCTGTCACTGAACAATATCTCTCATTATCTCTAGTAATGCTTCTTGCCTTAAAGTCCACTTTATTTGGCATTAAGATGGCTGTATTGAATTTCTTTTGGTTAGTGTGTGTGTTGTGTATCTTTTTCCATCTTTTTACATTTAATCTTTCTACATTCGTATATTTAAGGTACAATTTTGTAAGCAACATGTATTAATAGCTGGGTTTTGTTTTACATCTGAGCCAACACACTTTGTATTTTAATCAACCCATAAGTATTTAATATAATTACTGATATATTTGGACTTATGTTTCGTGTCTTACTATTTGTTTTTCATTTGTCCCACTACTTCGTGTCCCTTTTCTTATCCTCTGTTGCCTTCTTTTTCCTTATTTCACTTCCTTTTCTTTTGCTTGTCAGTCGTACATTCTTTTTCTATTCTGGTATGATGACTTTAAAGATTTTATTTGCATCTACTGACCCTGGAGCACCTGATATGTCCTAGATGCTTTAAAAAATTAAGTTAGAGCTTAATTTAAGCTCTACTCTTGACCACCTCACAGGGTAGTTTTAGTTATTCCCATGTTATGGAAGGAATAAACTATATATCACTTCTTCCCTATCTGGCTTTCTTGATCTCCTTGCCTCTCACACAGGGGGCTACCAGGTACTGTTGTGCATGCTGTGCCCTGCACAAATCTAGGAGGCTTCTTTCACTTTATAGACAGGTGATTTGGCCCCATGCTATCTTTTTCCTCAGCCCCACTCCAGTGGCCCTGGGGCATTTGCCCCAGTTAAAGCTTCCAGGTACAATTACAGATGTCATTAATGTTTAACTTCTTGCAAATAGTTCCTAAGGAAACATAAACCACTACTATGTTTATTTCTATACACAGCTTATTGTTCACAGGCAGAAAACCTGTCTGCCAGAACCAGATGCATGAGGAACTAGAGTTTCTGGGGCTCAGAACTATACTAGTTGGTGTGGAAGCCCAGGAGGCCTCCCTTTCAGAAAACAGTTTTGAACCCCTTGGTTATAGGAAGAATCATTCCCTCTCTTATCCTGCAGAAGGGACCACAGATCTGCTCAGGGGTCTGCTACAGGTTCCCAGGGCTTGGTGCCCCAGAGGAGCCAGACCCTGTATAGACTGCTCGGAGCCTCCTGCAGCAGCACTAGCTGAGGAACCATCTAGCTAACCACAGGGATGAGCATCTAGGTGGTGGCAATGGAAAGTGAGAGGATGGAACTTGATAACAAATTAAACAGCAATTACCTTTTGGAGAGTGGACACCAGTTTCTATCAGCTTAAGCACTTTGTCAAGCACTTTGTCAATTTCTACCCTGAACCCAGAGAAATGCCTAATTCCCCATTTTTCCTTCCTAGGCCCCAGCTTGTACATCAATAGATGTACAGTGTTTTGTCGTCTTTTTTATTTTTTCTCCAGCTAAACTATGTATTTCTCAAGAAAATGGATTTGCCACCTATTCATTAGTCTGCCTCCACCCACTAGATCAGAAATGCTATGAGGATATGAATTTTTATAGGTTTTGTTCACTTTTGTATCCTCAACATCTATAATGGTGCCTAACACATATTAGAGCTCAGGGTATGTTTGTTGAATGGATTAAATGTTATTTGTTATTACTGCCCCTTGGGGTGACTGTCACTGACATGACACTCTGCTGGAGGAAAGGGAACCTGGGCGGTAGAGTATGGTTATCATGGGTTGGTCAGCCAAGCTCTGACCACCTTGGATTACTACACTAGGGAAGCATCAATCCCTGCCTACCCCATGGGAGTCCGGGGAGGATTCCATGAGCTAAAGGGGTGTGAAACCCCTGAGGGGGCAAGAATGGATGGTCTCTAGGACCAAATGCAGGAGTAAGCCTGGAACTGGGAAGGGCACCTCCTCTGTCCTCTGAGACTGCAGAGAAGGAAACAAGGGTAAGAGTGTGAGGTTGAAAGTGCTGCAGGCATGACATCAAAAGGTAGTTGTTATCATTCCCCAATTATTACCTGAGAACTGTTTGAGAGCAGAGACCCTTTTTGTTCACCTAGTGTCTGGCACACAGTAGATGCTCAATAAATGTCTATTGGATTACAGCCATGAAAGAATGGCTGGATTATTGGTCTGATCGCCTATAGTACTTCTTCTATAGTACTCTCATGTCTTTGGCCTGCTGTTTAGGACAAGTTCCACAGCTGGAATTTGAAGGGATTGCTATTCTATTCTGCTGTACTATGGATGGCCCAGAGGAGATTATTTCCTAGAAGGGAACCTAGATTGGGCAGCAGAGCAGCCCAAAAACATCAAAGCCAACTGGCCAGCAAGGTCCCCTTCTCTGGGGGTCCAATGAGCATTTTGAGTCCTGACACTGGCTTCTACCTTTGCCTTTCTAGAGCTCCATCTCCTCCTTGCCCCACTGTCTTCCCATCATCGCACAAGCCAGAGCTCAGCAGACTACAGCTCATAGGCCAGATCCAGCCTGCTACCTATTTTTGTAAATTAAGTTTCACTGTAACACAGCTATGCCTATCCTTTTACATATTTCCTAATGCTGCTTTTACACTAAAGACAGAGTTCAGTAGTTGCAACAGAGAACCACAAAGCCTAGAATATTTACTATTGCCCTTTTACAGAAAGCATGTGCTGACTTCTGGTCTAAACCATCCCTGACATCTTGAAACCTTAAGGATCTGGATGATTTGGGCTTATATAAAGTACAATTCTTATCTGGTGTTCACAATTTTTTTTCCTCTTGGATAAAGAGTCCATAGATTTTTAAAGGTTAAATGTGATTCATAGACTCATGGAAATAGAGAAGAGACCTTGAAGTTCAGCAAGTTCAACCTGATTATTTTTGTGCTTTAAAGGTGTTTGAGGTTACTGGACTGGGCTTGTGTGTAACTGGTTGCACATGGGTGTGATTTAGAGGCAGACAGGCCCCTTTTCCTCATAATTCCTTCTCATGTGCTTGTCAGTACCCAGAATTCTATCAGCAGGAGATAAAAACCTTTCATTTCACCAAGAAAATAAGACTTAAAGTATAAGGTTTTCTAAAAAAAGAAGCAAGCGACTTAATCCTTACCTAGGGGTAGCCCCTGCTGCCACCTTTCTTGAGTGGGTTTTGGTGGAAAGTGGGAGCCAGCTGCATGGCAGGGCTGGGGGATGGTACCTGGTGGTTCTTGGAAGCTAAAGGCAAGCTCTGGTTTCTTCTCAGTTTGGCCTAGAGCTGGGCCTGCTTAATTTTGTAACTACCCATCTGCTCAGAAAAATCTAGATCGTGGACAGTTTTCCTCATGGATAGCTAGCCACTTGTAAACCCTCGGTAGCTAACGAGCACCACCATTCACCGGGCAACCAGGCAGAAACACGGGAGTCCTGTTTGCTTCCTTTCTCACATCTCATATTCAACCATAGCAAATCCTGGTAGTCCTACCTTCCAAATGTGTCCCAGTTCTTACCTCTTCTCATCACCTGGACTGCTGCCCTGATGCTGGCCACCATCCTCCCTTGCCTGACTTGTGTTAGCCTCTGAACTCGTGTCCTTGTTTTTCCTACAGTCTCTTCTCCACACAGCAGTGGGAGCAGTCTGTAAGCACAGATATGTCACTTCCCTGCTAAAACGCTTCCATGACTTCCTATCCCACTTAGAATGAAATCAAGGCCTCTTCATGGCCCATCAGACCTATGTGATCTGACTAATTTTCTATCTCATTTCTTTGCTTTTTCTCTTCTCTTCTTCCTTCACTCTGTTCCAGCCATATTCACCTTCTAATATGTCAAACTCATTCCATGCCAGAGCCTTGGCTCTGCTCTCTGTCTGGAAAGACTCTCTCCTCTTCACATCATATTGCCACAGCTTATCCCTCACGTAATATTCAGTTCTCTACTTAAAAGTCACTTCCTTAGGCCCACTTGACCTAAAGTATCTGCCTTGTTCTTAACCCCAAGCGTACTCTTCCTTCCCTTCCCTTATTTTCCTTTCTGGCACTTGTCATTGTTTGACATGATGTCATGTATTTATTTATTTGTTGTCTTCCTCTCCCACTAGAATGCAAGTTCCATGAAGGCATATTTGTTTCTATCCACAGTGGTATGCCCAGGGCCTGGCCAAGGCCCTGGCACCTAGTAACTCAGGGGATGAATGCACTCAGGTGCCAGGCTGGGCTCCTTACCCTTCCGTAAATGTCAAATCAGGATAACAGTATCTGTACCTCACCTCAGCCAAATGTTGTGGCCAAGGCATCTTGGCTGTTAGAAGAAAACACACTGAAAATTGCAAGGGGTTGTCTAACAAGACTTTAATTCTAGTCTCAACTATGTTTTATTTGGATGTATCAGATGTATTAGTTGTTCCTTTATCTGGGTTAAGGGGAAGGCCAATTCTACCACTGTGTGATCAAAAAAGATACTATTGCATATGGGCGAGGCACTGGGTTAGGTGCTTTTTATATGTTGTCATTCTAAAAGCTTTAACAAGCCTCCCTGCTCCGCAAAAGCTCTGGCACCCCTGAATTGGGCTTTCTATGCATTGTGTGTTCCAGCAGAAGAGCAGCACTGCTCACCCTGTTTGTTTCTACAAGCCCACACTGCTCTCTCCCTCCTCTGCACGTCATGTAGCACTCAGGGTCACCACCAGGCAGTGGACTATTCATTTTCTTTAAGAATTATAACAATGATAGCATTAGTTGAACACTTACTACGTGCAGTTCTAAAATCTTCATGTGATTTCATTTAATCGTCACAAGTCAAAGAAATAGGGACTATTTTAGCTCCACTTTGCAGATGAGAACCTGGGTTGCATGAAGATTGCTGCCCATGGTCAAGTAGTTAGCAAGTGACAGAGGCAGATCAAAAACCAGGTGGTCTGAATCCAGAGCCCACCTGAGTGTTGCCTGCTCAACTAGGATGTAAGCATCTCAAGGACAAAAGGGTATCTTATAATCATGTAATTGGGCGGATGTTATGGAAGCATCATAGAAAACATCATGTGAAACTGTGTACTTTGTAAAGTCATTCTTTGTCTTTTACCTCCCTGGAAGAGAAATAGAGGCACTCAGGTGGGCCCCTCAATTGCACTCATCCTCATCCGTGCTTCCCTCGTTCCCTTCTCTGCAGCCCCAGGGGACAGGTGCCACCCCCCTTCAAGGTTTACCCTCCATTGGGTTCTGGAGACCGTCCGCTCCTGACCCCTCTGGGCTTCACCCCGTCAGTTATTCCCCGTCGCCTGTGTCTTTGCCCTTTTTCTTTGCACTCACTCCTTCCTATCAGAAGTTGAACACACAATTAGATCTCTTTTCTCCTAAAAACACTCCTTCTTTACTCCTCTCCCCTCCAGCTATCACCCTATTTCCCCCAGTCCACAGCCATGCTTCCTGGGAGAGTAGTTTATGTCGTCTTCTCTGTTCCTTCTCTTCTCTGATGTTCAGTCCGTAACCCATCGCTGACACTCCCCCGTGCCACTAACCTGCCCAGGACACCAGGGATCTCCTGGTGGCTAAATCTCATGGGCAGTTTCAGTCCTCATCTGGCCTGCTCCCATTTTTGGAAGTCGTCAGCTCCCATGAGTTTACCTTTTCTCATTGCCTTCCTCTGGCTGCTCCCGACAGCGTCCTTCACGGGTGGCGCTTCCCATCTCTACGCTGCATTCCCCAAAGCCTCTGTGCTTGGTGCTTGTTGTCCTCTCATTCTAAACTCTTTTCCCTGATGGATCTCACCTTCTGTTGGGTTCAGTGACAGCTAGTGAGCTGATATACATATATTTATGCCTTGTTTTCTGTTCTGAATTTCAGGTCAGAACCTGCAAATGCTTGGTGATTCACAGGGACCTACCTCCCACTCAACAAGCTCCACGTGGGACACGGCTTCTCCCCCACCTTCCTCAGCACCCTTCCTCCAAGAGCGTGTGTCTCAGCGAAGCCCCCACACTTGTCCACGCCAAAGCCTTGGGAGCTATCGTTGATTTTTCCCTTTATTTTATTTTCCATATCTCATCCATTCATTCATTCACTAAATACTAATCGAGCATTTTCTCTGTCAGGCCTTGTGCTAGTTTCTGAAGATTCAGACATGCCGTCATGGAGCTTCCAGTCTACCAGGGAAAACAAATGTTAAATTAATACAAATTTATTAATTAGAATTGTGCCAGAAGTCAAAAAGGGAGTATAAGGAACTATGAGAAGGTCTGGTTTGGTCCCAGGTCCTGTTGTCTCTACTTTTTGAGGGTTCCTTCTCACCTGTCTCCACCTGTCCGTCTGTACTGCTGCTATAGGCTGCCGTGCTGTCTCGCCTGGGTGCCCGTAGGAGCCCCTTCTAGCCCCACCTCCAGCTGGCTTGCTCCTAGAGGTTCTCAGGACATGTTGCATGTTCCCCAGAAAATCATTCAAGGCCCTTCATGGCTGGACCCCGTTCTTCCTTCTAGCTGCACCCACTCTCTGCTAGATTGCCTCCAGGTTGGGGAGCTCTTCACCTCTAAAGACGAGGAAACAGAGCTTGGCTGTTTTGGCCAGGCGTGCACTGCTGTTTTCCAGAGGCCTGAGTGATGTCGGGTGACCTGAGGGGCCAGGCATGAGATCTGGTGTTTCTGACCTTGCAGGAACCTTAGACCATCTACTCTCCAGGGTCCCAACTGCCAACTGGCCTGAGTTAGGGAGTGTGTCAGAGTCACCACATGTGCTTACCCCTTCCAACCCTTCGCATGTTCTGGGTGGCTTAGGGATCACTGACTCAGTGGCGCCCCCTGTTGCCCCCTCATTGCCCTCAGGAGGCTGTGCTTCCAGCTGTCTGTAGGCCAGGGAGTTTGTCACACAGCGGCACAGCCATGCTGGCAGGACAGTCGACAGCCTTGGGACCGCCTGCTGCCCAGGTGTTCTCTGTTTTTGGCCTCTGGTCTTTAGTTCAATTTCCCTGATGGAGGGAATGGGCTAGCGTTAATAGTGGAATGATGTGAGGACTTGCATTCATTCTGGAAATCTAAGTTTTGGCACAGTTGTAGATGACTTTGTACTTGGTGGGTTGAAATGGGGCCATTATCCTATTACAGCAGCTCTGAATACAGGATGAAATAGCCTCGTAATGAAGCTAAGATGTTCTCTGCTCAGAATGTCCTCAAAATGACTTGGACTTGAAGCAGCACATGACTGGTCCCAGCTGCTCCCTGCAGATGGCCCTGAGTGGCTCTGTCCACCCCCCTCTGTGGCACCCTTGCCCAAGCTCCTCTTTGATGTGTGGGCCCCACCATCAGGTTCGCTTAGGACTGCCTAAGGACTATAATTTAAGAGCTGACCCAAAGGGACCCTCTCTGTCCTCAAACTGCACCACCCCTGCCCTTGGTAGTCTGTCATTTTCTGAATTCTCACTGTTTTTTGTTGTTCCCTGTCAAATTGCAAATGCCCCTTAAGGAAGACATGCAAGTCAATATATTTTCCAATTGGAGCAGCCGCTGAAGGTCCAGAACACAGACCATTGCCCTACAGTTTCTGAAAAGTGGCCTAAGGACCACCTGCATGGGGAGCTCACTGAATCAGAACCTCAGGACCATGATGCAGTGATTGAGAACTGCTGTTTGAGCAGGTCAGGCCTGGGGGGAAAATCTGGGGCACTGTGTCCCTTGGGGTGGAGGCATCATTCTAATCAAGTTGAAGGTGCTTAAGACAGGAGGTGGGAGAGTGCAGGAGTTAGAGCTGTCTGCTTCCTAATTGTACTTCCTAATTATGTGAATGTATTCCGCATCACTAGGAGCACCTCCATCTCAGCATTGCCCATCACGCGCCTGCTTACCTGGGGCTCTGTCTGCTAACCACCGCTCTCCTCTCACAGCACGTGGGTCTCATCTTTCTATTTAGGTCCACAGATTGCCAGCTGAGAGGGACCTTTGGGAGTATCTAATCCTACTCCCTTATTTTAAAGACAAGAAAAGTGAGACTCAGGGAGGGAAAGTGACTTTCCCCAAGTCACACAGTGGTATTGCTGGGACCGGGACAGGGCTTCCTGGCTTTCAATTCTATTTTCTGTCTCTTGTATCCCTAGGTTATGCATTAAAAACAGAAATTATGACTTTTTTCCCTGTGATAAAACCACCCCAGAATTATAATATAATGTTGGGCACATAATGAACATACAATGCATGTTTGGGAGTTGAATGGACTGTGTGATGTGCTTGACAGTAAGGAAATATCATGGCATGGGGGAAAAGCATTGAACTTGGATGTCAGGATATCTCTGTGCTGGGCTTGGCTCCTATAGCCACTTACCTGTGAGGAGGCTGGATTCTACATTTCCAGCTTAAGCATCCTATGTTAAAAAGTGCCCTGACCAGTATAATGGCCACTAGCCTCGTGTGGCTATTTAAATGAATTGAAATAAAATAAAAAATTCATTCTTAAGCCAATTTTAAAAGCTCAATAGCCACATGTAGCTAGTGGCTGCTGTACTGAACACTGCATTTATAGACCATGTTCACCACTGCAGACACTGTCAGACAGAGCTGGATCAGACTTTGGGTATGGAAAGGAAGGGGATGAAGGAGGCCAGATTCCTTATGTATATCCAGGAGCTTAGAGTTGAGTGAGCTTTTGAGAGCATCCTGAGAGGCATTCATCCCTGTCCTCCTAGGAAAATCAAATACCCTGAGAAGAACTCAGTTGCCACTCTCACCTTCAAACAGTACTAATGACTGGAAAATTATAGTTCTGGCAAGCAATTAGTCCTCCTACTTGTTAACCTGGGCTAAAAAGGAAATGGAATGTGTGGGTCTGTTTTAACTCTGTATTGGTCAGGGCTCACTAGAGCACCCTGGCAATGGACACATTACAATAGACCTCCATCTCTGCTGTAACTTTTGTGTTTGGAAAGTGACCATGTGAATTCCTTGAGGACTGAATACTTCTCAGTACATCTGGTGAGTATGCCAGTTTGGAGAGTTTCTTTTGATTCAGACCTTTGATAATAGAATGAAATCTCTTGTCAGTTTGGGGAAGTTTTGATATTCCCGTTCAGTGTAGCCTTGTGATGAAATAAGGTGAATGAAACACTCGGCCTCCTCTCTAGCCCTTCTATAGGGGGTCCCCTTAGCCAAAATGTGACATAGTTGAAGGACATATTATTGTCCTTCTCTTTTCTTTTTTGCTTTAAGACCTCTGTATTTCCTTTCTGGACCTCTATTTTTTTTAGTTTCCCCACTGTTGCAGAATTAATCTTAGCTATTGGATTTCCCAAGAATTCACTCCTCCCTCTGATACGAGAGCTGATAAAGGTTTAGGGGCATTTGTATTATTCTTCCCAGGAACTTGTGTAGTTTCAGGGCCTCTTCAAGACCATGACACTTTTTTGGGACCCAAAGGGATGAATGGCTCATTGCAGCTCAGTGATAGGCAGTGAATAGGGACAGATTGGGGCATCAGCATTGCTCAGTACTTCCAAATCACAAATCACACCCTGTAGGTGACTTCTTCCTCCCAAGGCCATGTCTGGCCCACAGTTGGACTGACTTCCTTGCCCTATCCCTAGAAAGCTGTTTGTACGTCCACACCTGCCTCTGGATATGGAACTTGCCTTTCTGATTCCAGAGACTCAGGAGCAGCCACTTTGCTGCCACTGGTCCAGCCCTGAGTCTTATGGCCCAGGCTGAGACCAAGCCTTGATTCGGGCAGCTGCTTTTGCTCTCTAGGGTCTGAACCCTTGTGTTCCTAACTTATAATAATACCAAACTCCCTCTAGGACTCTCCTTGCCCCATTTTCTCAGGGATTAGAGTCCTAGGACCTGCTGCTCACCTTTCCACATCCAATCTACATTCCCGCTTGTATCTCTAGTCAAGTCTCCTAGATAGTGTCCTCTAAAGCTACATGTGCTGAACCTTCCTGAAGTCCACTGCTTGTCCAGGGGACCGCCTGACTGCCGTCTGCTACTGTACTCTGTTGGGATCCTATATGTTTCCTACATCTACCAACTATTTGTTTATTGAGTGCTTATGGTGTGTCAGCTTAACGCTAATGGCAGCTCATGAATTGTTCTCGTTTCATTTTATGACAGCCCTAGAAATGTTGGTTATCTATTATTATGCCTGCCTTAAAGATGAGGAAATTGAAGTTCAGAGAGGTTAAGTAACTTGTCTGATATCATACAGATAGCAAGAGACAGGGCTAAGAGTATAACTCAAGTCTGGTTCACTCCAGAACCTGAGCTCTTCACACCAAAGAGCTGCATGATGGCTGCCCTTCATCACCTGTAGGACAAGGGGCTGTCCCAATTGCCTGCCACCCCAGTAGGCACATGCTGACCTCTCTTGTCCTGCCCTGTTTAGTTCTGCTGTGCCTGACTGGATTATGGCACACACATGGCACAGATGACCCAGAGTCACATGAGCCTCCTTACACAGCCCTGGGCTTCTTGGTCAGTTACCTTCATAAGCACTTGTTTGGCACATAGTAGGCCCTCAGTCAATATTTAAATAGATGAATGGATGAACTGAGGAGTAGCATGGAAGTCCCTTACATCACTGCCTTGCTTTTCAAGGGACATATGTACTGGCATTCCATTGTCATACTGCCTTTAATATTGCACCACAGCAAAAATTTCCCAGTGCTAAGTAAGGTCCAGTATCTCTTTGGGTCTAAAATGAACCTATCTGTATTTGGATTCTGATTCACAAATAACCAGGTTACTTAGCTTATCTCATAGAAATCCTTCCTATATCCTGCAATGTGGGCACACAGAGAGAGATGTGTGGGCTCCATTCTAAGACGAGTCAAAGATCACCATTTTGATGGCAAATATGGTAGAAATATGTGGGCTTAAGGTTGAGAATCACTAAGTGTTTATCAATAGCAAACGTACTTCCACTTAACAGAGACTGAATCATCATATGAGAGTCAAATGAAACAAATATATTCCATTATGTTGAGGTATGGTTAAAGGGCAAGAGAAGCATCTAGTGAATTTTACCCTGTATGTGTTCAACTTTATGTGAATGTGTGTGTCTGTGCACATGTGTGGGTGTGAATCTGTAATACATTTATGTGTATGTATTATGTGTATGTAATATGTAGGTGGGTATGTGAGTAGGCATGTATGTGTGTGCATACAGCACATATACGTGGGTATGCCTTTGTGTTTGTATGTGTGTGTGTGTATGTGTGTTTGCATATGTGTTTGTGTGCATGTTTGTAATTGTATGTGGGTATAGGAGGGGAGAACCAGACTGAATAAGGCCCAAATGAAAACAACACTAAGGTTAGATTCACCCTTTTGACTTTGGATAGATTAGGATGAAACCTGGGTTTGCAAGGGAAGTGCAGGCATATCATAATAAATTTATGATGGTTAGCACTCTTATCCAATGAAAATGACCATGGGTGAGTTCCAAGTGGTAGCCAGATAGGAAATAAACCTGAAGTTTAGATGCTGTGGCTGTGTATTTGTAACACGGCCTAGATTTATAACTAAACTCACTTATAGGATGATAGTTATTATGTAATTTGAGGATTTAAGAGATAATACAGTCTCACAGAAAAAGACAAAAATTTGAAATCAAGAGGTTCAAATCATTTTCTTGCCATTTACTAGCTGTGTGATTTTGAGCAAGTCAGCCTATTTTCTTATCCAAGGATAGGGTTAGAAATACCAATCCTAGGCTTTTGCACAGGCTGGGTGTGACACTCAAAGAAAATGAGACAGCATATGTGAAACAGCTCCCCCAGCTGCAAAGCTCTATATAAGTATAAGTTACTCTTACGTCCCATCTTGGGCCTGCTCATGTTTTTAAGTGATAATAGTGAACTGGAGCAATGAGACTGTATTTCTGCATGAAATGGCCTGGAGGGTTCCTCTGGGCCATCAAATGGCAGAGGGAGATGAGCGCAGATTAGCAGTCATGGGTGCATGTTTGGGGTCCCCTGCTAGTAGGTGAAAGCTTTGTCTAGCTCACAAGACAGACAGTTCATCTAGCTCACAATTCATCCATGAGGTGCTTATGAGCTTGACAAGATAGATACTCCCTTTGCATGTCTTTGAAAACATGCTATGAGACAGACTTGGTTATAATTCTATTCAGTCATGGATTGAACCAGAGAATCAAGGAATCCCAGGTGGTCAGCCCGAAAACTTTGAGAGGACACAACTATGCAAGCAAAATCTGATGAAGGGAGATTGAATGAGAGGTGAGCTGGTGGGCTTAGGGGCTGGGATAGAAGCCAAGCTACTTGACTCTTGTCAGCTGGGGTAGGAGGTCCCTCATGGTGACCTGGTGGGGTCTACTCAAGGAAAACGTGGATGTATGGTGGGGAGGGAGCAAGAGAAGACAACATCCTTACATAGGCCGGTTACAAGAACATTGACAGGGGAGAATCCCATTTAGGAACCACAATTCATGCATGAGGATGATTAATATTTGACCTTCTTTTAGAGAACTTTCTAGAAACCCTCATAGCACCAGTTATGGAGAAAAGAAGATATTATCTCTGGCTCTTAGAGAGGGTGGTACAGAGGCAAGGTGACCTACCCAAAATAATGGCTCCCGTCTCCCTTTACAATTGGTCTGTTAAGAAGGTGGTCTGACAAAGTTAGTTCTTTTTGATATATTCTAACAACTCAAGTTGAAGTCTCTGGCAGCAGGGCCACATGCCTCAGGCACAAGATTTAAGGAGGTGCTCTTGCTCAGTGTGCTCTCTCTCAGTGCCTCCTTCAATGCTGCATCCCAGCAGCCTGCCTGCCTCACCCTAGTGGCCCTGCCTGGAAGACATCTCAAGGCAGGCCCACTCGGAGGCCAGGCGGGCACATTTTTACTTGCTGTCACCACTCAGTACCCTCTCCCCCAGTTCCCCTTGAATTGTCATTCTGGCTAGGAATATTCCTAGGATATTGCCACATGGGCAGGACTTCGTAGTGAAAGCTTCAGCAGGAATTTTGTGAAGCTGGGTCTGTGAAAACATTTTCAAAGGCAGACCCCAGGGAAGGGAGAGAAGGCATGGTTTTGATAGGGCTTGATTTTCTATCCAAAGTCCAATTTTGCCAGATTATATCAGTGGCTCCAGGCTTCCTGGGAAGAGTTCTCACTTCTCTGAAGCTCTGTCTTCCCCGGGGGAAAGTCCTGTTGGTGGAGAGGGAGACGTGGAGGGTAAGGACAGGACAGTGAAGTCTCTGAGGTGGAGAGGGGATGAGGCACAGGGGCTGTGGCAGAGGGCATGGGGACAGTGGTAGAGTGGTAGCATCTAGCTTGGAAATCTCCCACGTAAGACTCAAGAATCTGACTGTGAGATTGGAATCTCCCTGCTTGACACAGGGAGCACTGGGCCTCATTCTCCTCGGATTCATGCCGTTTCCTCCTTCCATATGAGGTCAGCGTCTTGAAAACAAAGCAGCTGTCCAAAGGCTTTTCTTCTCCCTTCTTCTTTCCTCCCTCTCACATCGTCTAGGTGGCTCATGGCCCCTCCTCCTTCTCTACCGAACCTTCCCTTCTATGTTTCACACTCCTATTGAATCCTCTACTGCCTATGACCAAATTGACTTTAAGATCCTAGAAAAATTTAGGCACCGAATTAAACACATTCAAACAGTTTACCAACAGAATACAGTGTCCCCCTATTTGTTACTTTGCAATGATAGCACTGTATCATTTCCACACACATCACTTTGACACAACAACTCTGAATGTTAGGTAACATTATTGTCCCCATTTTATGGATCAGAAAACTGAGGCTTAGAGAAATGGTAACTTACTCCAAGGGCAGCCAACTAGTAAGTGCAGAACCCAGCTCTTCGGATTCCTATTTCAGAGCTTTTTCTAACGAGCCTCATTGCCCCTCCTCCAAGGATGGGCCCTGCAGAGTAATAAGAATGCTCTCACTCAGCTTCACCCAGCCCTTCCTCCTCTCCTGACCACCTCTGACTTCACCTTTTCTGGAACCAATTCCTCCTCCATCCCATCCACGTGCCCACACCCAATCAAGCCCTCACCTGAGAGTTCCATGTGGGACACTATTAAGAAGATGGCGAAGTCCAGGAAAGAGCAGTTGCACTTCCAGGGGTTTCCACTCAGATACAGGGTCTCAAGTACCATGAGGTGATGGAAGGCAGCACGGTCCAAGGTCTGCAAGCCGGTGTTTCTGAGGTCCAGGTATCTCAGAGAGGTGGTGTTGGCAAAGGTGAACTTGTGAAGAGATAACAGGTGAGGGTTGTTGGCAATGTTCAGCTGCACCAGGTTGCTGAGCACCGAGAAACTGAATGGGGAGACCGAGGTTAGGTTGTTGGAGCTGAGGTCAAGGTAGATGAGTTTGAAGACCCCGATGAAGGTATAGTCCATCACCTCTCGAATCCGGTTGTTCTGACAGTCCAAGTAAACAAGGTCACTGAGGAGTCCTAGGTGCATTGCTGGCAAACTAGTGATTCTGTTATCGTTCAGGAACAGCCTCCGGGTGTCCAGGGGGATGTCAGGGGGGTATTCAGTTAACTGCCTCCCTGTGCAGCTTACTTCTTGGGCTTGACACAGACAGTTATTTGGACACTTTGACCCTGATACCAGCCCCATTCCAAAGGAAAAGAGTAACCACCCGGGGCCAGGGCCTGAAGCAAAGGACATAGTAAGAAGCCACAACTACCCTCCTTCCACTTTCCTGCGGGCGGGCGCTGTCCCTCTGATCCGAAGGCTGCCGGTGGGGGGAGGGTGGGGTGGGGGAGGGACACTGGAAAGAACTGTAACACTCTAGCTTTGTGCAAAGCAATTTTCCATTACAGGAGAACTGAACAGAAATTGAAACGGGAGGCCCGATGCCCTGCTGCCTGCCCGGCTTGGTGGCTCTGCCGCTTGCTCACTCCCAGACTGCTGCTGGAAGCTCGCCCACTTGGCTGCCTCGAAAGGTCTCACCCTTTCCCTGCGTTTGCGAGTGAAGGGGAGCCAGGGGAGAGCCACATGACAATGAGGTTGCCAGTGACACCTTTGTGATGTCAGCAGCTTCAGGACACTGCCTGGCTGAGGGAAAGAAAGAGACTCCTCATCTCTCCTTCTGGGTGGTGTGGGGGTGTTTTGTGTATCTCGGTACGCTGGCTTTCCCCCGGGGGAGTCAGGGCTTGGTAGGTGGGGGCCTGCAGCATGTGTGTGTTGCGGGGCACAGTCACAGGTTCACTCTGTGTATGCGTGTGGCCAGTGTGTGCCTGGGGTGTCTGTACTAGCTCCCCACCAAGGTGTAGTAAAGGATTAGGCGAGATTGGACCTTCTAACCTGCAGGCCATAGAGGGAACGTGGAAAGCCTGCAGTTCAACTTCCTTCTTTACTGATGAGCAAAGTGACTTTCTTGAGGTCAGTTCTTTTTTTGGGTATTGAATTTGGATGGGTGCCACTTTTTCGGTATTGTCAGGAGAAGATGGGAAAGGGGGTGTTCCTTTGAAATGAGGCAAAGGGAATTCTTCCGATAAGGTGATACACTTTTAAAATGTTGTTCCTGGGTTGCATATGTCCCTCTCTGCATTTGGAATATATGTCTGTGTATTTTAAAAAACTTTTTGAACAAGTTTAAGCTACTCCCCTTAAAACAAAACCCAAATGTATGTCTAAAGAAATCTGAGTGCAATGATATGAACTATTTTTTACTCGTATTCCTCTAGGACTTTTAACATGGTGAGTGCCTCTCTAGTGCTTGTAGTGTGAGTTTATATTCATTAACTACTTGACAGATGATGGGAGTCTGGGAGGGAGGGTGAGTCGGAGAACCTGGAAGCTTAAGCATTGGGATGTATCACACCCTCCATGGAGGAAGGCACGTTGGGCGGAAATGAAAATAAAGCATCTCAGGAGTTGAAATTTATATTTTTGGTAAAATAGGATTTCATTTTTTAAAACATTCATATATAATTTAGTTGTGAATATTAATAACATAATGAAACTCATACTTAGCATAGGGCCTGGCACCTGGCATGTAATAAATATTTACTAAATGAATGATGCGTGAATGTCTCTGATGATTTGTTTCCTTTTATTGCTTCTCTGCCAAGAGAGAAATTAATAAACTCAAGTGGCTTGTGACTAGTTAGCTTATGCTTGATTATGTTTACTTACTCAGCATTCCTTGGGTGACTGGCTGTGAATTAGTATGATGACTTAGGAGTGTTTACCAAATTGAAAGTGACCTTATTTAAGTAGAAATTTTAAGCACTTAAAGTAATGACCCAAATGATAGTTGTACTAATTGAAGCATGATTTAATTGATAGGGGAGCCACCCTTTCCTCACAATTAAACACATTCTATTAAAAAATAAATTCCTTCCTAGATCTTACCTGGGAGAGGTAATTTGGCACATAAAATCTATAGAAAAGAATTATCTAAAGTGATCTTTTGATCTGGGAGCTGCAGCGAGAGCATGTCTCGTTGGCGGGGTGTCGTGGGGGTGTTTGTTTGGAGGGGCTGTGTTTGTTGTCTGCTTCCTTCCGATGAGAGGTGATTATTGACCTCTCCAGCCAAATCTCATGGAGTGATTTTGCTAATGTTCCATCTTTTACATCCCTCTCCTTCTTTCTGACTCTTCTTTCCTCCAAGTTGTCCTATTTAATTTCCAGCCTCCTTATCTAGACTAACTTTCTGAAGATAGTAGCCCGAGGCTCGGGCTTACCTATTTGGCCATATGATTACCAGTGCTCTCTCTTAGAAAAAAGCCTTAGATAAACCTATAGTACTAAAAGTTATTGGTTGACACCAGGCTACTCTATCCCACTCTCTAGAGCCTTACCACTTTCACAAGGCATCATGAATGGTAACCACATAATGTTGTTTGAGGTACCTGTGTATATTTTTTGGCCTTGAAGTGTGAAAAATCACAGGCTAGTTTCAGCTTTGCCAGGTTAGACCAGATCCCTAAAATGTGTTCCTCATTTTGAGTCTGAATAGATACCTGTTAAATAGAGAATGAGTAGACTAGACAAGGAGAAGAGAGAATGTAGCATTGTCTAAATAACCTGATTTCAGAATCTTAAAACATTTTTTTTCAAAGAACATCTTGTGAGACTATTATTTCAGAGACGGGCTGCTTTGGGAAGTTCTAGACTAGGCTGTTTGCCCTAGGCTGAGGTGCTTAACCTTTCTGGGCTTTATTTTTCTCATTTTCATATTGAGGGAGATGGAGTAGATAATTTCCAACTCTCCTTAGGACTTTGAAATTCCTTCCTAATGGAAAGATTTCAGGTACTACCCAGAAAACAAGTAAAGTATTTTGGGGCCCAGAGGAGAGCCTTCCTGCTCCTTCTAATCATACCATATAACTAACCCTACTTGTCAGGTGGCTGTAAAGATGGAATTTGCTCTCCTGGTGAGCTGTTCATGAAGCATCGGTAGCAGCCAGGTTGCCCTTAGTGAGTGTGGCTGTTTTATGAGCCAAACTCTGCCCCTTTGGGTGGCCAGTGTGCCCATCCTTCCAGGAGGACAGGTGTAGTATCAAGTGAGCACAGAGAGAGGCCCCTCCTACTGTATCAACACACTAGCTGAATCTGGTCTTGGCAGGCTCATTTCTAGTCGTATTTGATGGAGGCGCTGCCTTCCCAGCAGTGGGCCCTGCCAGGTACCAGTGTGCTCCAAATGGCTCTCTGGGGATCCAAAGTACGGGGTGACTTTGTGACCTCCTAGGGTTTTGATTTTCTTTTTGTAAAATGAGACAAGGTGCTCTCTATGGGCCTTCCCAGTTTTAAAATTCCATTAAAATTCTGTTGTGAGCTAAGCATGGTGGTGCGTACCTGTAGTCTTAGCTACTCAGGAGGCTGAGGTGAGAAGATGGACTTGAGCCCAGGAGTTTGAGGCTGCAGTGAGCTATGATGGTGCCACTGCACTCTAGCCTGGGAGACAGAGCAAGATGAGAGAAATAGAGAGGGAGGGATAGAGGGAGGAAGGAAGGGAGGGAGGAAGGATAGATTCAGCTGTGAAGGGAAAGGACAGATGCTTAAAGCTGTAAGGGCCAAGCAACAGGATGGAGAGTAAAGCAATGACAAAGCAGTCCATAAACATTAGTTAGTATAATCAACAGTCCACTCAGCTGCCAGGGTGCGAGTGCTTGGGAATTTAATTTTGGCATACTTTTATTTGCTCAGGAGAAAAATAACAAGGAAATGAATGTGCCGTTTTATTCAGTTAGAACTGCTAATAAGTTCAACTTGGTACTTCCATGAGGTTAGTAACCTAGGGGCATGTAAGTCAGTACCTTGTTCTGTTTCCCGGGCAGGGAGTGTAGTGGATTCAAGTCTAAAGAATGTGATGGTGTCAAGGACTTTGGTGTAGGAGCTGCTCATGGAATCTTATCCAGACTTTTGACACTGCCTGGGCCTCTTTAGCAAAGTCGTCTCTCAGCGAGTGTGGGGCTTGGGGGCAAGTCCCATGGGAAGCAGATGAAAACAAAAAAGAAGTTCAGCTTGAAAGAGGAAAAAAAGCTCCAAAACATGCCAGGAGGGCTGAGGCTTAAGGGCCAAGTATATATCTATCTATCTGCCTATATATGAGCCTTGGGTCTGTTTTTAATACCAGCTGGTATAAACTATTTTTGTCTTTTTCCTTCAGGCTGCCTGAGTCCGCACTCAGGAGATTGGACCCTTACAGAGTAGAAGCCAGAGGAAATCACTCCAATTTGTTGCATTCCCCAGGGATATCTTTGTTTTCAGGCTTCATCTACATTATACACTTCTACAGCATTCATTATCCAGAGGAATTCAAGGGGAAGCCTAGAGATTGCAAACCATTTTTCGGGGAGAAAGTGGATCATGTTTTCAGCTTATAACAAATCTATGTACTATTGCCCATGGCTAGGCTTGTGTGTAGTAGTCATTATGCTTGAAACTCGATTTGTGACTTTGCCAATAATGGAAGCTATCTAAGTTCATTGATTTGGGAGGTGAACAGGGGCCCTCTTTATAGGCAGCTTGTAGACTGTAGTGTGAGAGACTGTGGTGTAGTATAAGCTTTGAAATAAGAAGATTCCTCACTGAGTGACTTAGGCAAGCACCTGTGCTTCCATGGCCATTTAGTTTCCTCTTTGGTAAAATAGGGATGATGAATACTGTTGCAAAGGTTGCCTGTGATTTAAGATAACACAATAAGCACCATTTACTATTTACCCTGTGTCAGGTGTGAGATCTCCCCAGCAACCCCATGAGTCATGTGGCGTGACCCCAATCTTATGAGTGAAGAAACAGAAGCTCTAAGAGGTGCCACTTGGCCAATGTCACAGAGCTGGTGAGTGATGGAGGCTAGGTTGGCCCAGGAAGTTTTACTCCTGAGCACATGCCCTGAATTCTGAGCTGTACCCCTGTATCATGTCCAAGTGCTGCAAATGCTCATTATTGTTTTTATCAGCTCCATGGAATAAATTGTCCCTTCCTAACATTAAATAGTACCTTGACTTCAGACCACTGTTTTTAAGGTGATTTAGTTATGCTTTGGGGTTTCTTGTCTTTCAGAAGGCTTATGATGCTTTTTAGATTTTAAGTGCTTATATTAACCTTTGAGATTACTCAGTATAATTTTTTTCCTTTTACAGGTGAAGCAACTCAAAGGAAAAGTAATTGACCTAAGCTCACTTAGAAGATGAGTGTCAGAGTCAGCAAAGGAAAAGTAATTGACCTAAGCTCACTTAGAAGATGAGTGTCAGAGTCGATGCCTAGGGTGACTCAAATTCCCTATACAGCCACTCCTGTAGCGAGGAATTCCTGCCAAGATAATCTGGAACATGCAGTGTCCACTGGCAAACTAGTGTATGTATAGCAAAGCCCTGATGGTGCATAAGCCTGCTCTGGTGGAAATCTCTCCAGAATCAGGGGTGGAATCTACTTGGTGATTGCATCCCCTGCCCTAATTTTCAGAGCAATATTTGAAACTAAAATTCCAACGCAGTGAAAGCCTTTGAGTGGTCCCTCAGATGGGATCTATTCCTTACATTAGCTGGTGAGGTCATAGCTGAGAGAAAGGACTGAAGGAAATTGAGTCCTGTCTGTCCTCGGCATTCTCGTGCAAAGATTTTCAAGAAAGTATATGATGTGGAAGGTGAGAACTTTGAATACAAGCACTGCAGACAGATGCTAGGGGTTTCTCCACTTACTGCTATGTAGAGGGGTCAGCTTGGCATGTGGTTTGGAGGTGGAGAAGGGTAGCATTAACCTTGCCTGAGGCTGGGGAGATCGTCACTAAGCCTCAAAGTTTTCCAAAGTTTTTGAAACGCTGTTCCTTCTCTGCATGGGTGGCTAGCAGAGAGAGAAAGGGAATGATAGGGCTGTCTCATCACCGTATGCCTGGAAGGACAGAAGGACAAACGGAGTGAGACTGAGGGGTTTGTCGGATGAAGGCTGACTCTGTGGTGGGCCTTGAAAGGAGCATCAGTAGTTCCCACCTGGAGCTCACGGATCTGTGCCCACCGGTAGGCTCTTGCTAGCACTTCATTTCCTGGAGAGACTGAAAACGTTACTTTTAAGGGCTGACTGTAGTTCCAGTGATACCAAACTGGAGGGAAGCAGGTAGCTGAGTAACTGGTCAGCACTGGGATCGGTGCTTTGCCTCTGTTGGTAGGCGTGCTCTCCGTTGGAACTCTTCTCCATGGGACCCCGTAACGGGAGACGTGGGGCAGGCACACACCCGCCTCTGTGCCCTTAGATCAGTCTAAACATCAGAGGCAGGATTGCTAATCTGTCACAGGTTGACAGCGTTGCTAGTCTGTCCTTGTAGAGGGTGAAAGGTTGGAAAATGTCCGTGTGCAGTCCTGGTCCTCAGGTCTTGCTGCATCACTTGGCCACTTGCCTTCGGCCTGTTTTCCCAGCTTAGAGCCACCACCCTTCCGTGCAGAAACAGGCCACGTTGGGTTCTCTCTGAGATAGGTTCTTGTGCTGTTGCCCTAGTAACAGAATTATTAAACCAAGCCCCAGCCCTGGGAGTACTTGTGCCTGGTGAGGTAATGTCTGTCACATCCAGCCTATCTTTTCATTCCCACTCCCACTCCCTCGCTTCAGGCCCCTCACACCTAGACGCATGCACTCGTCTCGTCCGTGGCCCCTGTGCCTCCTGCCCTCCCTCTCCGATGGGGCTTCTCCCCACTCAGCAACAGACTCTCTTCCTCTGCCAGCTTCCCCCTCTGCCTGGCATTCATGCTCCCCACGATTGCCCCAAACCACCATCCTCCAATGCAATGCACCAGGCTCAGCGAGTGGCCTGCCGGTTGGGAGGAAATGTAGCCTAATGTTTAAGCACATGGGTTTTAGACTCGGACAGTCTATAAAACCTTAGCACTCTCACTCAATAGCTGTATGAGCTTAGGAAAGTTTCTTAACCTCTCTAAGTCACACCTCCCTCAAATGCAAAATGGAGATAATGTTAGTATGCTCCTCCTAAGGGTGTTTTCTTTTCTGCCCAATTGAAGAAGGCCATTCTCTAAAGTGCTTGGCTTAGCATCTTCAAACATAGAAATGCACCAAAAATGTTAGCTGTGTTGGTGATGATGGCTGAGGAAGGTGAAAGGGTGATCGGGATGAGAAATGGAACTGAGAATGGCTCCTGATTTTGGTGAGTGGGTGAAAATCATGTGTATAGAGAAATCAAGTGCAGAAGAAACAGGTTTTGAGAACAGATAATGATTTCATTTTGGGGCTTATTGAATTTGATGTGTCATAGCTCACTTTTATCGATTCTCGCTGAGTGCCAGGCACTACACTGTTATCTCTTACATAATTCTCACAACTGCCTCTTCGCTAAAGGTTATTAATCTATGACAGGGGGAGGTAACTTGCCTACAGTTATTAAGGAGCTGGGATTTGACTTTTGTGTCTCCAGAGGTGGCACACTTTACCACTGTATACACTGCCTCCTGAATATCTTTCCTGTGGCTACTGAGTCAATCCTTTCTCTCTGTTTTTAGTACTAAGATGGTCTTTGGGGGAACATAATAGTCTGCTTGGCTTCCTAGGTCATGCCTAGGTCGTGTTCTGTCCCCTCATCTGGGGTCCCCTTGTGTAACTTTGGCCCCTAGACTCTGAGCTTTCTTATATAACATGTGCTCTCGTGAGCTTGTGCTCAGAGTCAGCGGCTCAGGCCTCACCTTTCACCTTGGTTCTTTTGCCTCATTTTAAATCCCACCTGGATGGGATCTTTGGTCTTAAAATGACTTAGTGTCTTGGAGCCTCAGTTTCCCCCTCTGAACAATGTATGCAGTTACAGAATTGTAGTAAGTATCAAAACATAGATAGAGTTCATTGAGGAGTGGGGCCATTTCTGATTCTTCTTAGCATTCGCAGTGCCTGGGCCAGTGCTGGGCATGTATCAGATGATCTCTGATCATTGAATTGAATAGATGACCAACTGAATGCTTATGCTGGTGTATATCATGTAGGTTTGCTCCTTTTGTTTAACTCTATTGGGTCTGTTACCATTTTCAATTGCCCTGCTGTCTTGGGTGATTACCACAATTTATTGTGTTTTGGGGATGACTTTTTAAAAATGTTTGGAGTCGTATACGCCACAATGGTGAAACTAGGTTACAAACGCTGGTGCTGGGTGGTAGGCACATGCCTATGTATGTGTGGGGCATGAGGAGGTGGTGGAGACGGGTGGGGGTGTAGCCTGGATCATGTTTCCTCCACAGACTTTCTTTGTAATGGAGAAAGATTCTCTAAGAACTGAAGGGACATGAGTTTACCTGTAGTTAATAGAACCCACAGTACAGTAAATTGTTTTTTAACAGGAGTTTTCTGTTTTTTTAGTAATAATGTTTCAACATGGTAACTTTCTAAATATTTTTTTCCCCTATCATTCCAGGTACTTAAACTTTCAATAACCTGCATATGGATTTCAATGCTATTTAATTAGTCTCTAAGCCTATAAAAATGCACATTTAATACTCAGAGTAAACCCTTGCCTTGTTCCCCCTGACAATAAACAGGTGAGATATCTTCTTGAGCTCAGAGTTCTGAGATAATTAAGATTAGTTGCTATAGAAAGAGAGAGAGAGAGAAAAACACATTAAAATGTAGCATACTTTCTGTGTTTGGGAAATTCATTTAATGAAATATTCAGAGCCATCAAATCTACCCAGTCCCAGATACCTATTAATCTGTTGGCTACTCAGGCTCTAAAGGGACCTTTATTTATTTATTTTTTTCCTTTCCTTTTTTTTTCTTCATTTTCCTGTTCTCTAACTTGGAGAGAGGGATCTTTATTTGTCAGAAAAGCTTTCTGATTGCTCCACTCCTGCACTCAGAAACTTTTAATGGCTCAGCATTGTCCTGTGTACAGGTGATATTAACATGTGATATTCTAGGCCTTTTGGGGCCTGGCCCCAACCTTCCTTCTCAAGCTCATTTGTTACCAGCTAACCACATGGGTGCTGTGTTGGCACTCATGGTACCTTAAGCATCTCTGTGTTACTTACCCCTTGGAGTTCTCTTTCTCACACTGTGTTGGCTTTGCAAGTTCCTGCTCACTTTTCAGGACCCAGTTTAAATTCCGTACCTAGTTCAAATGCCAGGCCTCCTTTGATTCCTCTAGAGAGCATTCCCCTAAGCTTTGTTAGACTTTGTACTTTCATGGCAATTCTCATCATAATGTACCATAATTATAAATTTCTCCCACTAGACTGTGAGCTCCTTGGAGGCCAGGGAACTTGTCTTACTTATTTGTATATTCATGTAATGCCTAGCTCATTGTAGATCCTGAATCACTCTTGTTGAAGGAAATTAAGTTAATGATATCATATTGTCAGCTTCCAGTTAGTAGTATGCATTATGATGTCATAAGGATTTTTAGGGTAATGAATTACCTGACCCAGATCTCATCTGTGGCCATACATATAAAAGTTCCACAATTTCCTACTGAAGGAGGATTTTCTTCATATACCTGGCAGCAGTAGCATGATGATAAATCTAGAGTTTATTGCTACCCCCTTGCTACTAGAAAGCTCAAAGTTAGAGTCTACAAAAGAATAACCTCCTTCATGATGTCCTTAGTATCCTATAAATGCTCTAAATACTCAGTAATTAGAGATCATGTAACTTAGTAGTTAAAACCACTAAATTTAGAGGCAGGTGGACCTGACTTCTCGGCTGTGTGACTGGCAACTCTCTGAACATCTCTTTAGTTTTATTACCTGTAAAATGGAGATAATAATAATTTATTACTCAGATTGCTTTGAGCATTAAACAAGATATTCAGGCCACTTGACTAAAGGAGTACTTAGGGCTAGGCGTGGTGGCTCACATCTGTAATCCCAGCACTTCTGGGAGGCTGAGGCAGAGAATTGCTTGAGGTCAGAAGTTTGAGACCAGCTTGGTAAACATAGCAAGACCCGTCTCTCAAAAAAATAGAAAAATTAGCCAGGCATGGTGGCACATGCCTGTAGTCTTTGGGAGACTGAGGCGGGAGACCGAGGCAGGGGGATCGCTTGAGCCCAGGAGTTTGAGGTTGCAGTGAGCTATGATGATGCTGCCACTGCACTCTAGCCTGGGCAACAGAGCAAGACCCTATCTCAAAAAAGAAAAAAAAAGCACGTGGCATATAGAAAAGTGTTCAATAAAAATAGCAGTTATTATTTTCATTTGATTTTATAATGATTGAGTTATTAATAAAATATATAATAGTAATCCAAAATAATATAACAAAGTACATTCCCCCAAAGAAATAGCAATTGCAATAATTTGCTGATGAGTTAGATTATGGTTTGCTATTAATAACTGAGTACTGTCAGAGGTTAGAGCCAGTCCCAGCAGAATTCCAAAGGAGCTACTTGGCTAAGGTCATCCCGCAGAGGGAAGCTGCTCAGATATCTGTGGTTTTAAGCACAGCAAGACCAACTGGTGGGGTTCCTGGGCCAAATGTTCAAGGCTCTGTGTGTTCAGGTCCCTCCATGTGGGTGAGGCTGGGACACAGCTGTGTGGATATAGAAGGTCAGCACCACCACACAAAGCATACATGCGGCAGGCAGTCTGCACACAGCACCGCATTACATGAAACCATTGCCCCCTGCACTGAATAGAAAACTCCTGACAATGAGCTTTCTTGGGGGTGTGACAGGAGGACAGCTCCTAAAACTGCCTCTTGATTCTCTTCCTATCAGACCTGTCATTCCCAAATATTGTCTCCCATTCTGACTAGGAAAGGAAAGTGTGTGTGTATAATCTTTGGTGAATAAATCCATTAAAAATTGATTCTCATGTCCTGGGTGTCTTCTTAAACATTCCTCTGTATAATCATGCATTACCATAGAGAAGAGTCGCTTTATGTGATCATTTGATCTCTGCTATTACAATTTCCAATCCCCTTCCATTTTTTTTTAAAGGTAAGAAGTTTTTGTAGTCAACTGAAACACACCTGCTTCTGATTCTGGAGCATGAGAGGGAAATCGTGTGTATTGAGGTCTGCAAAGGAGACCTCACTAGGGTGGGGAGATCACTAGGGTGTCCCTAATGTCCCAGGAGTGCTCGTGAGCTGGCCGCGAGCACCTGTCAAACCCGTGAGAGGCCAGTGTCACTGCAGAGGCCCCAGAAACTGCTCTGGTCGTGAACTCTTTCTCCTTCGTGCTCCTCTTGCTTCAGCTCCTCCAAAAACCAAGCATGGAGCCGAGGGGAAGGCTAATTTGGTTGGATATAGGATTGGGATGAGAGATCTAGTTGGAAAGAGCCCAGAACTGGGAGTTTGGGGGCCTGAATTTTAGTCCTGGTACTTTCATAAAGTCACTGTGCATCCTGGACAAGTACTTCACTCTCTAGGCTTCTGTTTTTGTCATCTGCGAAACAAGACAGCTATGTCTTTGGGTCTCAGGTTCTG
This sequence comes from Lepilemur ruficaudatus, assembly GCA_963574885.1. Lineage (NCBI taxonomy): Eukaryota > Metazoa > Chordata > Mammalia > Primates > Lepilemuridae > Lepilemur > Lepilemur ruficaudatus. The sequence continues at coordinate 47,365 of CAUYRT010012575.1, forward strand.
TGGGGCCAGGCCGGGGACCAGCAGCGGGGTGGGAAACAGCCCCTTCACCTCCTACTGAAAGACACATACCAGCTGTCCTTTAAAAATGGTGTTGTCCAAATTACTGAGACTGGTACAAACTGGCATTGGCTGCCTGGAGGTCTGGAATGGCCATGAGCCCCTAAGAGAGCAGGGGGCACTGTAACCTGGGAACAGCAAAGCTCCCAGCTTCCTTGAGAAGGCAGCGGAGAAGAGCCCGCATCGCTGGAGCCCATAACAGTGGCATAGTTATATGACCCTAGGAGGAGGAAAGAAGAAATCAAACTCTGGCCTTTGGTCTTGGTGGTGAAGGACTTCCCACTTGCAAACGAGAAACAAAAACGAAACCTACAGGATGTGGTGGTCTCCACTCAGTGAAATCAAAGTGAGCTGGAAAGGCTTAAGAACGCTGGTGGGCAATCGAGAACGCTGAGGGATTTTATCGATCAGGCAAATGTGGTGAGTCCACTGGGCCAATTAGACCAACACATGTGACCAGACAAGAAGGGGATTTTTTAAAATCTAAAATATATTTTATGCATATGAAAATAATTCAAACAGTATAAAAAATTATCACTGAAAAATATAGTTCTCTCATACTGGCACCCCTTAGATTCCATTCCCAGATGCAACTACCTTTTTTACAATTTCTTGTGTATCCTTCCAGAGATATCCTAGGCATCATTTGCACTTTGCTTTTTTATGTAACAACTTATCTGGAAGATGATTCTCTAACAGCACAAATATTCATTAATCAGACACCTCACCATGGCCACAGGGCCTCATGGGCTCTGTCCCCTGCCTGCCTCAGCGTCACCGGCCTCCTTCCTCTTCCTCTAGTGTGCCAAGCACATCCCACCCCGGGGCCTTTGTCCATGCTGTTCCCTCCCCCTAGAAGTCTGGTCCAACCTGCCCTTGGTATATGTCACTCCTCTCCTCTATGTCATCTCACCCTCCCTGGTCATCTCATCTAAAAGAGCTCCCATCTCTTCCATCCTGCAACTGCTTTTATTTTCCTTCACAGCACTTACCACCACCTGACATTACATTGCATAATTATCATTTACTTGTTTATTTTCTGGTATTCCTATTAGAATGTTAAGAAGGGCTGAGATCTTGTCTTGCTTGTATCTGTTGCTGTATTCTCAGGGCCTAGAACAGTCAGTGCCTGGCCCTTAATGGGCACTCAAGTATTAATGAATGCAATATTCAGAAAGCATGGGATGTTTAGTTTAGAGGGCATGACTTACATTAGCATTGGAGACAGTAGTATTATCAGATAATATTTTAAATGCTGGGATTGAATGTAGAGAGAGAATAGAGAGAGAAGAAGGCCAGGGACTTATTCCTGGGTCCCTCTGACATTTAGAAGTTGGGCAGAGGAAGGAGGGCCAAAAGAAGAGACTGAGCTGGGACAGCCATGGGGGAGGAGGACAGTGTGAGAATGTGGTGTACTAGGAAGCCCAGCACAGAAAGTGTTGGGTAAATCCCCTAATTCTTTCTTAATGTCTTCATGGTATTCCGTTGCCCTGCCATGCCATAGCTCTCTCCTTTGGTGTTTGGATTATTAGCTGTCTTTTGCTGGTAAACAGTGCTGTGGTGAATGCTGTTGTCTTTGTCAGTAGTTCTGGGTGAAGCAATCACAGGGAACTGTTTAAAGAACTCTGTTTCCCATACAAGCAGAATGAGTTCATGCATTATTTAGATGTGGTGCAGCAATAACATTGGCTTGCTGAGAGCACTGTTTATGCATATATAAGTGTACGTAGAGAGTAGAGGTTAAGGGCAGGAAAGCCCTTTTGAAACCACTAGTCCCAGCCACTGCTTCCACCGGCAAGAAAACAAATTGTCCAAAGTCATCTGATACCTAGAACACAGCCAGTGTTAGAACACAAGTCTCTTGACTCTCTGCCCACCCTTGGCAGAACTCCATATTGCATGCAAAGACATTTCTGATTATCAGCTTGCCCAAATTGGCTAAGCTACAGGATATGGATATATCTTGGTTGAAAGCCGTGAGGTGTAGATGAATGAACAGAGATTTGAGGCCAACAGACCTTGAGTGAATTATGTCTCCAGTTCTTACCGGATGTGTGGCAATGTACTTGACTCTGAACCTTTCTTTTTAGAGTGGTGATAGATAATATCATGGATCACAGATGATGTAATGCTGTAAAATCCCTCCCCCACCCTACATGTAGCAGGCAGTGGGTGTGAACCCGCTTCTCTGCCCACCCCTGCTCCTTCTCTTCCTTCCAACCGTGAGAGAGAAGTTGGAAACTTTCTCATACACTTTGAAGGAAGTGAGGACCTGAGGAAGCCAACCTAGGACAGTATTCTGTGTGTGTATGTGTGTGTAATTTAAAGCTTTTTCTTGTTCTGGAAATAATGTCCCAACACAACGTCTCTAAGCAAACTATAAATATATTAGAATCATAACTCTCAAAGAATGTGTGAAGATGGGAGTAAGGGAGACCAAAGAAACCAGAAATCCCTGGAAAGTCTTCATTTTAAAATAAGAAAATCCTATTGTTCTGAGTATAACACAATTTCTGATTATTATGCTTTTGCAGAAACATGGAAAATATAGAAAAGTATAAAGAAAATAAAAATAATGCATGTTGGCATTCCGAGTATTTTTCCTCTGTAGATACAGTTGTGGGCCACTCAGATCTCCCTTCCAGAGACTTCCAGCTGTTAGTTCCTTCAATACTGGCTTCAGCATTTGAATCAAAGGCCCACTGTTCTAGTGGCAGCCCCAACAAATGACTGAACAAGGTTGCGCTGTAAGAGCCTTACCATTTCCCCCAGTATAGGACTCCTCTAGGCAGTCTTCACTGCCCTTCTACCATTGGGCTGGCAAAGATTTTCTACACCTGCGTTGTAGTTCGCATGCCATCCTGCTGTTTCTCCTTTTCTTTTACAAGTATTACTCCCTAATAAAGCTTCTTCCATTCCTAACCTCTTCTTACTGTCTACGTCCTAGAAAACCCACCTGCTCATACATATAGTTACATAACCGAGATCATATTATGTAAATATAGTGTGTACGTATGTATATATATTTGCCCTTTCGTTAAAATTCTTTATATGCATTATTTTGAAAAAATTGCTCAATATTTTACCTTATATGTAATATAGTATATTATTTAGATATAAAAGGATGTTGAATTTTGCAAATTAATGACCATTTAAATATTACTGATGAATATTAACATACATAAATCTTTAAGAATATCTCTGATTTTTCCCATGTGATAGATTCCCAGAGTAATGGAATTACTTGATCAACATGTCTCAAGATTTTTCAGGCTCTTGGTAGGTAGTTATCAGCTGCTCTGGAAGGGCTACATCAGTCTACACTTTCATCAGTGTCATGGTGGAGGCCACTTCACCATCACTTGCACTGTATGTTACTATTAAATTGATAGGTGAAAACAGTGTTTCATTGTTTTATTTTTCATGTCTTTGATTCTTACCAAAGTAGAACCTTAAAAATATGTTTATTAGCTAATTATGTTTACTTTTCTACAAGTTGTCTACTCATTTTTTATGTATGTTAATTTCTTTTAAACAGATTTTAAAAATATGTTTGCATGAAATCTATAGTTGAGAAGGCCCTCCTTTCTTAGGCAATTTTCCCTCAGATTGTTGGCTTTCTATTTGGTTTTGTGACATATAAATGTTTTATACTTTTATGTAGACTGATCTATTAAATGTTTTTCTTTTGGGATTTCTTCCATTGTTTTTATGTGTAAAAAAAAATCTTTCTTCATCTAGAAATCAGGAAAGCTTAGTACAGAAATCAGGAAAATATTTAGCTATGTTTTCTCCTTTGTGAATAGTTTTATTTTTTATGTTTAACCATTTAATCCATCTGAGATTTACTTTGTTTTATGGTGTCAGGTGCAGGATCTACATGGAATTATTCTTAAGTAGTTTTCCTGGCACCATACATTGCTTGACCAAAGGCAAGTTACTTAACCTCTTTTAACTTCCATTTCCTTACTATGAGAGGATAATGTAAATGCTAACTTCACAGGGTTATGCTGAAAAAAAATGAGATCATCGATCTGAAAGTGTTTCATAAATGCTATAGAAATGTTGATTCTTAACAGTTGTTATCATCAGCATGGCCTAAGTGAGAAAACAGTGTGTGAACAAATGCTTGTTTGATATGGTCCTGTTTTAATGCATTGAAGGAAACAACCCCAAACCAGGCTGGTCTGCAGGATCCCGACAAACTCAAGACTTCTTAGGCAGAGAGAAAGCATTTGCGATACCACAAATAAGTTAAAATATAGGCTATTTGTAGTAAGTGCAGTTCAAGGGCACGTATGTTTAGGGGTGAGGCGCAAAGTAGAATGCAAAGCCTTTGTTGGGGTCGGGGCTGGTGACCAGGGAAAGTGGCCAAAAGCCTTTCATAAGGAGACAGGGTCTGATGAGGGGAAGGACTTAGTCGTTCTTCTCTGCAGTCATAAAAGAGCACAGACAGGGTGGGATTTCAGGAATTATTTAAACGATAGAAGACATATGGCTTGGCATGGTGAGAGGGAGGGTTTTTCAGGCAGCCTGTGTGCTGTTTTGGAGCCTGCCTAGAGGCTGGACCAAGTCATTCTCAGAAGGGTGAATTGGACTTCACTATCTTGTGCGGCCATGGTTTCAACTCTTCATTTAGACAAGAGGAGAGATGTCTTGTTTCTCATCAGAGGGAGATGCAAGAGAAGTTTTCTGGGAAATAGAGCCAGCTTTTAACCACCGAGGAGCAAATAGCTGAAGGTCTACCATTATAAAGAAGGCACTCAAAATTTAACTACTTTACCTCCAAAGCCAAATTATTTACAGACTTGTCTTTCTTCTCTTTTTAAAGCTACTGTCATGATTAAAATGTGTTTATCAAGGGAGGGCCACAATAGATCTGAAGTTTGATGGAACTCCTAAATGAATACTGCCTCTAAGAAATGGTAGAAGAGTATAGAATTGTGGGAGACGAAAAATAAGAGGAAAATATGTTCTTTGGAATTAAGAATTTTATCTCCTCCATTTTTGAGTGATTTAGGGAGTTTAGTACAGATATTAGCTCATAGTGGGTGTACACTTTATACTGGTTGGTGGAAAGAGATAAGGCACAGACTAGAAAAGCAGCCTTTGGTTAGCCAGGAGTTAACAGGGTGCTGAAGAGTAATTGGTGGTGGCTGAGTTGTAAGACTGCACATTCCCTGCTTAAGTGCACATTTCTTTTTCAGGACAAAGATTTGATGGGGCCTCTTAGAAGTAGGTGACTTGGGCGATTCTTTTTATTACGGAAAAAAATAAAGAAAATTTGGTCTGGCTTTGGAACCTAATTTTCCATTATTCCTCATCACAGGGACTTCATCCTAGTCCAGCAAGGCTACTCATTATTCTCCAAATCTAAATAGACTGTGCAGTTCCTGCCGTGTGCCTTTGTTTATGCTGTTCCTTGCAAGAGTTATGCCTGCTCCTCTCCCCTCTGTTGAGATGCTGCTCTCATTCAAGATCCAGTGCTTGCCGCTTTTGCAAAGCTGTCCTAAAAACCCTTCCAGCTTTCCTCCTTTTCCAGTAATCTCTACTTATCTAAATTCTTCCTCTAGCTATTATAGTCTATGTGGCTTATTTGGCACTCACATACTATGATGTAAAGTTAGTGTTTCATATATGTATATTTAAATCTCTAACAAGGGAATGTATTTCTTATGGTCTGAGACCTAGTTTTATATTTCCTTACTACCACCCCCTCCCCACCATGGTGCTTAGTACAAATCTGGCCCCACACCAGGTGCCCAAAGATTATTTGATAGATTATTTGACAATTTCAGAAGATTCCACAAAGCTCATCTTCAGGTAAATCATGGCATCTTATTCTCTTCGTGAGGCTGACCAGGTAGGAACAAAGGCAATGCTCTATTTAAGCTTAGCATGTTGGCGGAGCTCTTGCTGTGAGGGTGGATAATACCAGTGTTCCTCCTCTGGTATTCTACTGGGAAAGCTGGTACATGGATGCAAAGTCAACTGAAGCGTGGCTTGTCCTCTTTGCACAGGCTAAGAGTGGGAGATAATAGGACTGTCGGCAACTATTATGATAGAGGCACGTAAAAGAGGCTGTGGGGGTCCAGAGGAAGAGCATCAAAAGGAGCTGGGTTAGGTAGTCAGGGAAGCCTTCCTGGAAGAGGTAGTGCTTGACCTGAATTTAGACTTACAAGAATGGGAGGAAAGGATTTTGTTGACCCTCACAGCCTGAGTCAGGAAAGAGTGTTTGGGGAAATTTAGAAGGGGAACTTTTCTAAGATAAAGTTATTTCACAAAGAAGAAGCTTTGGGAAGTCAGGGAGATTTAATTACAACTGCCTCACGAGCAGGTTTTGAAAAGGAGTGGGAGGCTCGTGGAAACCTTAATTGCTGAGAAAAGTTAAGAGGAGAAATATGACAGAAGTAATGGGTCTGTATGTATGTCATGTCTGATTTGTCATTTTTCTAGACAGGCACTCTGCCTCCTGCCTTCTTCTTGGTTAGAGGGGAAAAAAGATCCTTCAGCAGCTAAGGTGAAGATACCATTCAGGATGCCAAAATGAGACCTGGAATACTCCTTATTCCTTTTAAGGAAGAAAAGGTCCGTCTTGGGTTACCTCATTGTTAAGAAGAATAATAAGCATTTGTTCAATAATAACAATGTGCGAGGTGCCTGAAAGAGCCGTGCATGAGGCTAAATAATTTCTTCCTTCCTTTATTTAGAAAATAAAAACCAGCTTGCTTGGCTTCTCATCCAATTTATTCTTGTGGCTTCCCATTTCTTTGGAAACCCAGGAGGATGCTTATTTTATGAGCTGTTGTAGACTAGTTCTTCTATATTCAGAGAGGATGTCCTTGTGTGCATTAAGCTGGGTCTTTAAGATTAATGTAATATGCAGGAAAATGTGATAAATGATGTAGCATTAGCAGCTTTTGGCTTGTCAAAATGGCTGCATGTCGAAGGCATCTGGAAAAATTGCAAATTGCAGCATGATTGGAGCATAACTGACAGATGCCAACACAAGAGAAATGGCCAACTGAGAAAGATGGAACTGGACCCAACCTCCTGGGATGTCCTGGTAGGGATTACTAGAGAGAGGGCAGGATTTAAGGATGATGTCTTTTATAACTGTGAGAGCATAGAGGTGCTAGAAGGAGCAAGTCTGTTGGTACAGACAAAAGAATCGATGTTGATGAGCAAAGAAGAGCTTACATGCACAGATAGAATAAGACTAGATCATCTCCAGGATCCTGTCCATCTCAAAATGATTCCATACTCTCTGAAACATGATTTAATAAGATTTTTCATAGGCTCTAATATCTCATAGACCAAGGGAGTCTTGGATATATATATCTATATATCTGTCCCCCACCCTTGATTTTAATAGTTTACATTTGTATAGTACGGTAAAGTTGGTGGGAGTCTAATTTCCCAGGCTATTGGTTATCTGTTGTCTAAATAATGCAGTATAACAAACAAGCATGACATCTCAGTGGCATATAATAGTATGTGTTTATTGCTTACATGTCCAGAGCTTTGCGCGTGGCTCTGTTGATCTTGGCTAGGCTTGTTGACATATCTGGGGGTTGGTGGCTATCAGTTGATCTGGGATGGCCTTAGCTGAGATGACTTGGGTAACTCAGCTCTGATCCATGTGTCTCTTATCTTCCATGAAGCTAAGCCAGGTATGTTCTCATGGTGATGAAAAAGGTAATATAAAAAGCACAAGAGAACAAGCAAAACCCACAAGGCCTTATATAATGGCCAAAGGAAGTCACATGGCTGAATTCAGTGTCAAGGTGTAGGGAAATATATTCTGCTCCTTTTGCTGGAGGAATTTCAGTCACCTGGAAAAGGGTACAGAGATACAGGGAAGAAAAAATAATTGGTACAGTTATAGCAATCTACCACACAGATATTGCCTCATTTACTCCTCATGATCCTTGAAGGTTGATATTATCTCACCTTTTGCAGATTACAAAAATGGACACCAACGTGGTAAGAAAATTTCTAAAGCTGCATGGCTGTTCGTAGTATTTCAGAAAGAAGAATACTGATCCTCCTATTACAAATGCAATGAATTTTCCATAGGACCATTCCATGCTTAATTAAAAGCATGAATCCCAGGAATTTTGTCAGGACCTTCCTAGAGGTAGACTGGTAAATAAAGTGTGTGGCTCTCAATGTTGTGTGAGTTGGAGAATACATGAACTTTGAGTTACCTTTTCTTAACCTATTTATAAAATTCCCAGCAGTCCTATAAAATATAATATTTTCACATAATATTATTTCAAGGGATTCACTAGTAATCTAAAAGTTTAGTTACTTTTAACTAAGTAGTTACTTAGTGTATTTGTCAGGATAGGCTAGCTGCTGTAACTAAGTACCCCTAAATATTAGTGCTATAGAACAATAAAAGTTTATTTCTTATTCCTGTTGGCTAGAACTCAGGCACATAGCCACACTTAACAGTAAGGGAGTCTGGAAAATATAGTTTATCTGTGTGAAGGATATTGGTAAACATTTAGCAAGACCCAAAAGAATGTATCAGGTGTGAGGCAGACGGAAGGGGGAAGGAAGGGATGGGTATATACATACATAATGTGTGTGATGCACACCATCTGGGGGATGGTCATACTTGAAGCTCTGACTCGGGGGGGGCAAGGGCAATATACGTAACCTTAACATTTGTACCCCCATAATATGCTGAAATAAAGAAAAAAAGGCCCAAAGGAATGGACCATAGCATAGGTAAATTTTGCAGGGAGACCAGGAGGTATACCTTAGGTGATGAAAGGTATAGGGTAAAGGAAGATGGAAAAGAAGTGTCCATAACTTGAGACTCTATTCAAGGAAATGTGTATACCCTTGGCTTCTAAGACACTTGCACAATCTACTTTCTACTTAGTAGGCAGAATGGTTATTATGAATAAGAAATTTAAGAATTTAAATCTGATTATATCACTCTTCTACTTAAAAACCTGCACTATTTACCCTAGGACTAAAAAATGTTTAATGTGGGTTACACAATCTTCCAAAACATATTCCCAGTCTATCATCTTTATCTATCACACCTTCCCATTCATTCTTTTTCCTTAGGCCCAAAATGGTCTTTTTAATTTGCACAAAATGTGAGGATCTCTCCTCACCTGTAGGCTATTAATAATAATATTACCTCCATCTCTTGGACCCTCTTCTCTAAAATACTTCTTGCCCTTTCTTTTTCTAATATCTACTCATTCTTCAGATCTCAGCTTAAAAATTATACCCTTATAATAGCCAAGATAAGTCCAAAATTAAGGCACTAAACCACATATCTAAGAAACTCAGAGGACATCAAGCAGGATAAATACCAAAGCACAAACAAACATATACCTGGGCACATCATTCAAATTACTGAAAACCAAAGACAAGAGATATTCTGCAAGGTAGCTAGAGAAAAAAGATATATTACCTTTAGGTGGACAAAGACAACTGTTATAACAGACTTCCAGCCAGAAACTGTGCAAGCCAGAAGATAAGGAAGTGGCATTCTTAAAATGTTAAAGGAAAAAACTGTCAACACAGAAATCCATATCCAACAAAAGCATCTTTTAAAAATGAGGAAAAAATACAGACCTTATCAGACAAAAACCGAAAGAATTTATTGACAGCTGACCTGCACTACAAGAAATGTTAAAGGAAGTTCTTCAGTTAGAACAAAAATGATACTGGACAGAATCTTGAATCTACATAAAGAAATGAAGTACACTAAAAAGGCAATAAAAGAAGAAACATTTGAGTGTGTTATTTCTTCAATTTTTTTTGCCTTGCTTTTTCTTTTTCTGAGATTCTAATGACATGCACATTAAGCTGGTATTGCTCCCCAGCTCTTGGGTACTCTTCTCTGGGTTTTGTTTGTTGTTTGCCTACTCTTTTTTTGCTTTGGGTTTAAATTTGGGTAGTTTTTATTGGCCTATTTTCAATTTCACTTATTCTTTCCTTGGCTGTTTCAAGTCTACTGATGAGCCCATTGAAAGCATTCTTCATATCTGCTATTGTATTATTCTTTTATAGCATTTCCATTTCATTATTTTTATAGTTTTCATTTTTCTCTGGAAATTACCCATCTCCTCATGCATGTTGCTTATTTTTTTTCAACTACAACTTTTTAACATATTAATAATCATAATTGTTAAATTCTATGATAGTTTGATAGTTCTGACATCTGTCATATCTGAATCTGGTTCTGTTGATTGCTTTGCCTCTTGACCATGATGTTTTTCTTATTTCTTTGCATATCTTTTAATTTGTTGACAAAAGCCATACATCTTGTATAGGATAGTAGAGGCTGAGTTAAATATAGTTATGTGCCACATAATGATGTTTTGGTCAGTAACGAACTGTATGTGTGACAGTGATTCTATAAAATAATATCATTTATTGTACCTTTTCTATGCTTAGATATGTTTAGACACACAAGTATTTAATGTGTTATAATTGCCTACAATATTGAGTACAGTACAACATGTTACTGTACTGCTACAGGTTTATAGCCTAGGAGCAATAGGCTATACCATGTAGCCTGAGTGTGTAGTAAGTTATACCATGTAGGTTTGTGTAAGCATACTGTATGATGTTCACATGACAAAATCG